>JARHVA010000771.1:722500-770000 GCA_037957365.1 Torreya grandis | reverse complement strand
GGACATTATAGGACTATAATCTTGTCTGGAAGAGAAAGTGTGAAAATGGCCAACCCTGCATTTAATAGTTTTTATGTTAAATTTTATGTAAGTTTTTGATGAGTAGTGACAACATAATATGTTTCTGAAGTCTCTGAGATGATTGGTGACTATGCAATCTTAGATTATATAGTTCCAAATGATTCCTAAGATAATATCTAAAAATGTATAGACTATGTTAGAGAAGAACTACCAGTTCAAAGTAAGTCAAGAAATTATTTTCTCATGAAAGCTTATAAATTTTGAAATTTTTATAACAATCTTTTTATTAGGCTAACTTGCATTGATAAATAAGGGGGATGGGACACAATAGGAATGTAATCTTGTCTAGAAGAGAGAGTGTGAAAATGGCTGACCTTGGATTTGACAACCACTTTACTGTTGCTATACATATTTTATGTTAAATTTGATGTCTAATTAAATTTTATATGATATTTTAGGTATATCAAAAATGGAAAAACTTTGTTAACAAGATAAGTGTATTATGCCACAAATCCAAGCTATCACTCGATGTTCACAACTATAGTGTTTTCTAATTTTTTTAAACTTTGAAGGGAGCCTTTTTACTCTCAATAATTAAGGGGCTTTTCTTGTCTCATACTAAAATTTAATATTTAGCCACCAAATTAATATTATGAAATCTATTTTTATTTATTTAACTATATTTAAATATTATAGATATAGTTTTAATTAAATTAAGTATAAATAATTAATTAAAATTAAGAAATTTTATAATTATTTTAAAACATTAAATTGAATGTCCACGGTTGTGAATAATGTCCATATTACATGTAAATATCTATTGACCAACTTAAAAATATCCTTATTATGTGCTTCTTATATTACAAAAAATTTCAAAGGATGGAAGCAAATAAGGAATGAAGTGAAGAAAAACAATGGGTGGTGTACTTGAATAGAGAAATAAGTGAAGAAAAACAAGATGAAGTGTAAGACGATTGAAGTCTGGAACATAGGGGAGGAGATATTAACATTGTAAGAAGTGTGAAGTAGGGTAATGGGAAAAAGACCTTGCTCCTTTAAACAACACAACTTACAAACTTACCAAAGAAATATAATAAAAATTTGACATCCAAATCAATTCTTCTTCACTCAGATGAATTCATTTGGATTAACTTCAACTCATTTTGGAATTAAAAACCTTATAGGAATTGGATTTAATTGGTGGGATTGATTGGCTCCTCATATCAAACCATAATAAGGTTCCTTCAAATTATGAATCCCTACTCAAACCAATTAATGATTAGGAATTTTTTTGAAAAATCACTACGGAAGATGGGATTTTCCATGCTTGGATGCCCTTTAACAGTGGATGGGGATTAATTGGTCCTTCTATGCTACGATGAATATTAAATTTTTATCATAGGGGTAGTTTTAGATAGTCCTTTGTAATCTAGGTGATCAAGATTAGGGCGTTTAGAGGAGGCCCTTGGTGTTTTTACAATGTAGGACTTTATATTGACAACTAGTCCCCCAATTTCAACATGAGGAATTTTTCCAAATATTCAGTGTTGGTTAAATTATACAAGCTTCCCATTGGATACTTGATTAAGCAAATTCCCTATATTTGTGTAGAATAAATTGGTGAGTTTGTTTATCTAATCTTATTAACTAATTATTATATTTTTTGTATCTAATTAATTAGTGTTTATATTTTTTGTTTTCAGGTTGCATTTTTGGAGATGTTGTAAATCCTAACCAAGTCATTTCAAGATGTATCAAATATTACAAGTACCATCTCATGTAAAAGGATTTATTTCCCATTTCTTGATAAATGTTGTCAAGGAAGAATAATGTTGTCTTCTCACTAATCACAACTAAACAATTGATCAAGAAATGAGAAATAACTCCTTTGATACTGTAAGTGACTTTTGCAACCAAAATAACAACACATTAGTTGTTGCATCCAAAATAATTGTTGAGATAATGTAAGTGATATAAGTGTTCGATGAGTAATATGTATTTCAAGATCGGTGACTATGCAATCTTAGATTATACAGTTCCAAATGATGCCTAAGATAATATCTAAAAATGTATAGACCTTGTTAGAGAACTCAAAAAACTATTTTCTTATGAAAGCTTATAAATTTTGAGCTTTTTTTTACAATTTTGTTATTAGGCTAAATTATATAGATAAATAAGGGGGATGGGTCATAATAGGACTGCAATCTTATTTGGAAGAGTAAGTGTGAAAATGGTGGACCCTGAATTTAATAATTTTTATGTCAAATTAGATGTAAGTGGTTGATGAATAGTGTTAAAATATGTCAGAATAGGTCAGTAGGTGATTTTCTAGTAGAGTGAGCACACAAGTATTCTACAAATCATTGACCCTGATTGTATTTACAATTGAACAAGAAGATGTGCAATAATTGCCTGATGTATTAAAATGCCTTGCTTACTAATATTTGCACTACTCTAGTTTGCACTAATTAGCTCAATTATAATAGCATGGTGAAGAAGAATATAAAAGAGTAGTATGGGGAGTTAACTCACTATAGAAATCATGGTGGAACTGAGTGTAACTCACTATAGAACTCATAGGAGAACTCACAATGGTATTCAATGGAACTCCAGATGGAACTCTAGGTGGAACTCACCTTCTCACCCACTTAACCTCTTATCACACCTAAGTAAGATAAATCTACAAGTGTAAGAATTATCCATTTAATAAGTAAATGAACTAATTAATATCCTACACTAACACCCCCCTTAAGTGTAGCTTAGGTGGGTGGAAAAGAAAAGATGGGTCCCGATAATAAGGCCTGATGAGGTACCCATATACAATGCAACTCTCAAAAGTGGAGTAAAAGGAGAAAACCCAGTGGGAAAAAACTCACCCCCAAAAGAGAGACAAAAAAAAAAGTTAGGACTAGAAATCCCAGTCCAACACCCCACCTTAAGCATAAATTAGGTGGGATGTAAAACTAGGTCCTGACAACAAGGCCTGATGAGGTACCCGAGTACATAGCAATGATCTCAATATCTTATAAAATATGAAAGATATGTGCCTCCACAAAGAAAAGAGAGAATGTATGTGCAGAATGTCATTTGGTGAATGTTGTAGTGGGTCCCTCTACAACAAATGTTGTCTCTTCTTTTCAGAAGAAAGAAAACACAAGCTATCAAACTGCTGAATTCCCACTCAAGTGGAATGTGTGTAGGAATCAAGATGTCTATCTCTAAAAAATGCTCAAATATCTCTTTGCTAATGCTTGAATGTGCCACAGTTTGATCAGGTATCACATGAATAGCTATAGAAGATGAAAATGTTGAAGCATATAGTGAAAGAGAAAGAAAAACCAGAGAAGAAGCTAGACATGGAACATTTACTAAAGGAATGTCCATGTGAAGAGTGGAGCATGACTCACCAACTGAAGAAAGAATGTCTATAGGAAAAGATGAGTCATCAATGCTCACAATAGGTTTACTCGTAATGAGATCAATAAAGTCCTCAAAAGTGCAAGTCTATGAAGGCTCTGAAAGAGCAATAATATGCACAAGAACGAAAGTATAATCTGCAATAGGATAACTAAGGTCTAGTAGAATCTCATCTTGTAGTGGGGGCTCGACACAAGGAAGAGAACTATCCATCATAGATGTGTCATCACAAGAAATAAAATCATGAAGAGAGAGTACAATAGTCTTTGAAGAGACAATAGGAAGCAGAGGAGGAGGTGTGACATAAATCTTAGCAAGATCACTGAAAAGACTCTGTAGTATACTCCAAACAGTGCATGAAAACTCTGTATATTCCACATGGCAATGAAGATCCATAGAAACATGTAGTAAAATAGTGGAAAAAAACTTGTCACAAGTATTAAATCAGTGATCATACCGAACAAGATCAGTGGGTGGAAGAATCTGTCCATATAAAAATGGAATATGATTCTTGCGTGTGAGCAAGTGTTCCATATAAACATGACACAAAGCATAATTAACTTCCCAAGAGGGATCACTAGAGATGAAAAAAATTTGCTCATCTATATTCTCTCAATTTGGGTCAACATGAACGAGATAAGAGACCATAGAAGTGCACAACTGGAAAAAATACTCTGCAATGAACCCTTGAAGCACGCTCATGAAAGGGACATCAGACACAATTGAGAATGCATCCAAATGAGAAATCATTGCTAGAGTGGGTAAAAAAATATTCACTCTATATAGATGGACTTTGTACTAGGCCAAAAATGAGTCCATATAGATGAGAGCAATCAGTGCATGAAGTATGCTACAAAAAGCAGTAGGGCTCACAACCCCCCTGAATATGACACTTTATAAATTTAGTGATTTTTATAAAACAAAGTAGACCAATGAAAAGAGGATGAAAAAACATGCACTTTTGAAAAAAGTGGCACTCAATTCTGAGTTACCAGTCAAAAGTTATAGCAAAATACATTTTCCATTATTAATAACCTATTTAATTAAATTGCACTTAGAGTTAAAATGCAAACAAGTTTAAACACCAAGTATGCCATGTAACCACTCGTTGGAATTGTCAAAACATAACAGACCTCTTCACATCAACAAAAGTCATAAATACCCCTTCTTCGTGCCTCTATGTACACTTAAGCAAAATACAACTCACTTCAGCTAAAATAAAATAGCTACTTAAAAAATAATAATGAAAAAATAGCTAATTTTAACAACTTTTTAGGGTAGAATGATCAAAAAATGATTAGGGCACACAGTATTTTTATACTTTTGACTTTAGATAGAAGAGCGCTGGGCAAAGTCTGTACGGCGCTGCCATAAGCATGCATGCACAGGGTAGAGAGAGCAGAGTTTTGGGTTCAGCTGTTTTGAACATACCAAATCAGCCATGAGAAAAACTCTAGCAAGGAATCCATGTAGCTTTTAGATCAAAACACAGGTCTGTGGAGGGCAAAATTTGAAACACTCAGGGTGCCACAATCCATACATTGACCTTTTGTAGGTCAACGAACTTTCAATTAATGCTGCTACACAAATATAAAGGTATGGATGCCATGAACTTAATAAAAAACTACTGTTGATGGCATTTTAAGATTTTAGAAGTCAACGATCTGTGCACAGTTGTAAACGTGGAATTGAACCAATAAAACTGGAGGTGTATGGCAATGCCAAGGGAGAAATGGCAAGCAGCAGGTTTGAGCACTTTAGATCTGGTTGTGGAAGGCCATTAAACGGATTTCAAACCCTTGTAAATTGCATGCAAAACACTGGTACATGCATGGATTTTACCATGCAAAGCATTTACCAGGCAGAAAATGGCAAATAGGCACCGATCCGCATACTCAATGTGAGTGAAGACCAACCGTGGTAAAGAAAAATTTCTCACCAAATGATGAAACCACAGGTTTGGAGGAGGGCACATCCCAAACAACCAATCACTCTTTCAAATCCTACAATCAAATCATAAAACTCCAGCTATCTCTACCTTTCCATGGAATGTATGAGTTTTAGATGCCAAAACAAAAGCATGCATATGCAAATATGAACAATATGCAAATTCCTCTTCAATAATTTAAATAATACAAAATAGAAATCAAACAGATAATCTAATGCTCATTACCAGAGCCTAAAACTTTGATACCATGTCAGAATAGGCTAGTAAGTGATCTTCTGGCAGAGTGAGCACACAAGTATTCTGAAAATCATTGACCCTGATTGTATTTAGAAATGAACAAGAAGATGTGCAACAATTACGTGATGTATTAAAATGCCTTGCTTACTTATATCTGCACTATTTTGGTTTGCACTAATAAACTCAATTACAATATCATGGTGAAAAGAAATATAAAGGAGTAGTAGGGGGAGTTAACTCACTGGAGAACTCATGGTAGAATCGAGTGTAACTCATTGTGGAACTCAAAGGAGAACTCATAGTGGTACTCAGTAGAACCCCAAATGGAACTCACCCTCTCACCCACTTAACCTCTTATCACACCTAAGTAAGTTAAAGCTATAAAGTGTAGGAATTATCTATTTAATAAGTGTAGATTAAAATACTCTACATTTAATTTTTGAGTTTCAGTTGTGCGCTCCAAGTTTTGTCCCTGCGCGTTTCAATTTGAGGCAGTGAAGTTTTGACATAGAGCGCGGGCACGAGTATCATTTTTGTCTAAGTATCAAAGTCACGTGGAACATGCCAAGTGTCGTCTGTCGGGACACATTATACTTTGTTTCTAAAAGCAGCAGAAAGTGCCACGTGTCCCGTGATAACTCAGCGGAGTGCGACAAGTGTTGGCATCTGCGTTTCAAGTTTTTAATGAGTTTCAAAAGCTTATTTCAATAAGTTTTTCTCAGTGCGCATGGAGGGTGCCAAGTGGCAACTGCGGAAGGTTTCAATGTGTTTCTCTAAAGCTCAGCGAAAGCCACCACGTGTCCCTAGTTAAAGCTAAGCGGAAGTCAACATGTGTCAACATCCGCAATTTCTTCATTTTATTTCTTTGTTGAGTAAAGACTGTGGTAGGCCCCAGGTTTTGTTTCTAAAGTAAGTGGAAGCCACCAAGTGTCATCATCCGTGTGAATCTAAAATGAGTCCCGAATGTTTCTATAGTATAGCTAGAGCCCTGCGGAGACCGCCATGTGTCACCTTCCGCAGGACTCTCAAAAAGTATCAAAAAGCTTCTATAAACAAGCGAAAGCCACCACGTGTCACTTGTTAAAGAGCAGTGGAAAGCGCCACCTGTACCCATTCCCCTTTTGAAGCTGCTCAGACAAGAAGTGTTATGGGTCCCATTTTCTGTAAGTTGATACAGTTTTGAAGCAGCAGACTGTGACAGATGTCAAAGACGGAGCAATCCCGATACAAAGACACAGTAAAGAGTAAAAGCAGCAGAAAGTGCTGTGTGTCTTCTATAAGTGCCGCGAAAGCTGCCAAGTGTCATTTTTTGGTGCCTCCTGAACAATGACACAGTTTTCAAGTGAGGCAAGCGGAAGCCGCCAAGTGTCCTCGCCTGTTTCATAGTGGGAAGCGTCACGTGTATCTAATTCAGTGAATGAACTTGTAGGGAGACTAAACATTTCAGATCCAAGAAATATCTTCTGTTAGACACTTTCAGTTAAGTTCCATTTCGGTTAGGCCGTTGGGATTTGATCGTGTAGGGAGACTAAATGTTTCAGATCCAAGAAATATCTTCTGTTAGACACTTCCAGTTAAGTTAGAGTTCAGTTAGACCGTTGGGAAGGGAACATGCGGGCAATCTTGAGCTAGTTCAATGCTATAAATATAAGTGTAGATGGGGGGGGAGAAAGGATCATCAAAAATCATCATCAGAAGAGAGAATTTTCTGCGAGAGATTGTTATAAAAAAGGTTTAGACTTTCTTGCTCTGGCCAGTAATATCATTTGCCTTTGTTCTATTTTCTTGATTTAGAAAGTTTGTATAACTGTGCATGTATCTGTGCCTTTGTTGATATTTTTTGTGTTACTACAAAAATAGTCTAAGTTGTGAGCCTTTGATTCTATTGTTTTCATCTTTTACATTGATCATGCATTGTTTGCTCTTTAATGTAATTGAATCCTAAATATAGCTTCACCGTTGCATTGGTGTTTCTGTTTAATTTCTATCCCTTTTCTCAAAATAATTTTGAGATAAAAAAGAGCCAGCTTCTTTAAAATATGGAGGTCATTTCAAGTCGCAAGTCCCACATTCCTAAAACTTCCCATTGTTGGTGTTGGAAACAATGCAATTCTAAGCATCAACAGTTTTTGGCACACCCAGTGGGACACAATTTTTTTTAAAGAGTTAAAGAATCTTTGGTGTGTTCTTCGGTGAACCAGCCTTTGGATTTTTTATTTTATCAACACCAATGGCGACTCCGATTTAAATCAGTCAGTTAAGCAGTCCTGGTGCCATCAAGAAATCACCGTTTGGTATGTATAATTCCGTTACTCAGAACCATGGATCTTATGCTCCTTCATATATTTTTGATCAAGCTCGGGTTGTTCATGGAATCACCTCAAGCAACAAGGATGCATACGGTTATGAGTTTTACCCTTCGCATGTCCAATATGACCAGTCTCAGCCCTATCATGAGCTATATCAATTTTATGCCCAGTCTTCCCGATATGTCACGTCTCATACTCAACCTAATCTCTTTGCCAATCGACCCATTTCCACCCTCAAACAAGCACTGCTGGGATATGAAAAGTATGTAGTAGAGCTTGACACTAGAAGGGGATGCGGCCAAGAAATCCATAATCATGTCGTCCATCAAGTGAGAAATGCACTAGATTTGGTTAAGAGTGAATGGACTCCCATTGAAAGAGCCAATTGTCAAAGGCTTACAAATGAGATGTTGGATGTGAGTGGCTTGATTGCATCTTTGGAAGAGAAGCTGAGTATTCATGAGAGGTAGCATTACCAAGTCTATCAACCTGCATATCCGCTGCCCCAAGTTTATCAGACATACGCAGCCCCTGCTCATGAGCCAAGTCGAGCCTGTCAAGGTCCTTTCCCCAATCATGTTGAGGAAAGTTTTGAAACAGTAAATTTGGTGTTTAAGGCCAATCTTGATAAAAAAATTGAATTGACAAATCTTCAAATGCAACATTCTATGTTGGTAGCAAGGGAAGTGGAATCCAAACCCTCACTCCCCCCTCACCTTGCAGGCCCATCCCCCCAAAAGGAGATTTCCAATCCTAATATCATGAGCTGGAGTAAAGTCATTGGGTCATGGAACAACAGGGAGGAGAAAGACATTATCCAAGAGTGTGAGGTACAAAATGAGGCTAGTCCCTTTCAAGTCCCTCTCACCCTTCCTCAAGAAGTTTCTTGTTTTTCATGGCAGCCTTCATGCACTCCCCACTTCTATGATGATCCCTATGAGCTCCAAGAAAGACTCTTTCAAGAAAATATAGCTAAGTAAATTGAGGAATTAGAGGCAAAGGTAAGATTGCTTAGTGAAAGAGAGATAGAGTTTTCAGACCTTAGAGGGGAGCCTAGGCCAAAAGATACCTCTTCTACCAATCCTTAGGTCTCTCAACATGATGTCCAGATTCTGAGTAGGAAGAGGGAAAATCATGAACCAACTCTAGACCTTGAAAAAGGTAAAATTGTTGCCTCTTCCCAAGGAAAAAGTTTTGATCCCAAGGTCATGAGTTGGAAACAAACAATGGAATCATGGGGTAGAAAGGAGGAGAAAAGTTTTGCTCAAAGGCTTGAAGAAGTTGAGGCTACTCTTACTCATGGTGATGATCAAGCAGAAGATCCTACATTTGAACACACCCCATCTACACCCCTCCAGGAGAGCTATCAAGTCACATCTGATATAGATGAAGTGATGGCCAAAGGGAAAGAGGAGAATCATTTGATTCTAGCTCAAGGATTGCCTCCTCTCCCACATATGTATAACCATCAACCTTCCACTTCATCCCTTCTCAAAGAACTTTTTTTGGAGGAAGCAAGTAAGGAGGAGTGTGCTCATTTCATGGCTGGTCAGGGAGATTTCATGAGTGCAGATGAGAAGGAGATCACCATAGGTACACCCTTTGATGAATAAGAGGAAAATTCACAAGCTTTTGCCTCTATCTCTGATGAGGAAGAGATAATTTATGACCTTTTTCTCACTTTGCAAGACATCATGGAGGAGCATGGACACTTCCTTGATCATGTTTTGAATGACTTGTTTGAAGTCATTAGGGTAGGTTACACTATTCTTCAAGGAGGCTGTGAGCTGGCTGCGGGTGGAGAAGGCAGCATTGAGACTCAAATAAATATGCAAAATTGTTGCAAGCTTTTAGGCTTATCCTTTCAAGAGGTTGGCAAATCTGAAGATGATATTTTTGAAGTAATTGAGGAGGATGACCATGTAATGGAACTCGAGCATAAGGCAGAAGGAGATAAGCCAATCAATGATGTATATCAAAGGGCTTATGGTGATGAGCCAATAGCCATCGATTTCTTGATGAGACATGCTAGCATGAAGAACCAACATTCGACAAGCTTCCAAGCACAAGAAGAGTACGTATATGTTGGAAGCATGTTTGACTCTGATCCACTCGGATGTAGGCCAATCAAGGTGGCAAGCAAGAAGAGCAAGTCACCAGAACTCCATCCCATTCAACCACTTGTCTGGCACCATAAGTCTCCTTGCCATGAAGGAGACTTCAAGAATTTTCCCTTTGATCTAGGAGGGAGGCAAATATACCTGATTAACTGTATTATAGTAAGATAGTTTCCCTTTCCTTGATGCTTTGTTTACCCATTTTTATTTCCTGATATTTCTTTTAATATGTGTTATTTGAACACGTGGCCGTGGCTCAGAGTCTTTTCAAAATTTTGAAAACTCATGCATTCATTAAATCTCTCTCAAATCTCCAACATTCCCCAAGGTACCCTTACACAGCCACTTTTGTGACATGTTTGACTCGCTGTCCCACATAGATTTGGTAAGATTTACCAATGGTTATCCAATTTTAATGACATTTTTGAGACTTGATGGGTCATTAAATACCCCATAACAAGCGTTAAAGCTTAACAGTGTCTCAAACATTCTTGCGTCTACTAGGAAATCCATGTTACTTGGATTTTTAGTTCATAGCCAAACCTGCTTAGTGAAAGTTCCTTCCCTATTGCAAAGCTTCATACCTATTACATAAGTTCACTGATTCCAAGTATAGATATATATATGGAGGAGGCACAGTCTTCACAATAGGGGTTTGGAATTTATGAATCCATTGATAAGCTTCTCACAAGCAAATCATATGCTTCGGCCCTTGCACAACCCTTAAAGACCTATCCGCCGACTAGAGTCCCCAAATTTGGTTATGCGATTGACTCAATGAAGGTGAAGGATTTTGCAGATGGAATCATGGACCCAACCCTTCAAAAGTCTGGCAAAGCTCTGTGAGAAGGGGTGCACCAAAGATGTATCCATAGGGCCAAGGCTAGACAATTTGAAACATTTGCAATGAGGATATGGACTTCCCAACTGGCATAATTCATTGTCCCAAGTGTACATCCATGCCCTGACTTGGTTGAAATATGCATCAAATTGTTTCATGCACCCTCAAATACCATACAATAGGGTCAATTCATGGTGCAAATCACACCAAAGGCCATCAGGGACATGTTGGCCTTGTATCATGACAAGACAGCCACGATTCCCACCATTACCAAAATGTAAAAAATGTGGGCAAACGTCAATAATCAATTGAGGTTTCTGAGATCAAAGTTACAATTAGGGGAAGATGATACCACTGTGCAAGTGCTGCCAATAGGAAGGGCACAATTTTCACAGGCCAGTCAAGAAGTACTTTCCATGATGGCATTCATTTTTGGAATGAAAGAGGATATAGCTGTCTATGAAGAATAAATGGCCATTCTCTTCAGGTTAAAAATTATAGACAAGACTCAGGAGTATCGGTTGGACTTCTCTAAACAGATTGCATATTCAATGGTTGACCAACTCACCCATTTCAAGTCTAAAGGGGTTTTCAGGTATACTTCTTATCTGTTTCACCTCATGTTGTATCAAAACTCTGGCATATTTTCCCAATACATGCATCTGAATATGTATGACCCCAGTTTCAGTCATAATAAGACCATTCCTGTGTCCACATGGACACATATCTTGTCTAAAACATCTGACCCATATGAATTTTGGAAACTTTTTGTTGCCCCTGCTTTTTCTCACCTGAGCCCAGAGCCTGTTGAACATAGATTAACTCCAAGTGTCAGAGGCCTTATGACAAATTGCACTATTCCTTGTGATTACTTTTTTGGGTCCCATCATACTATCATTAGGGTCCATGGTCTTAATGGAGAACTAGTGTTGCTACCTAAGATTTTGACCCTTAGGTTAGCATTCTTAGAGGTCACTTGACAAGTGTTTGGGGTTGATAAAGACTATGGAACTGGGAAGAAGAAGAAGAAAATGTATTATACTCCATGGATAATGAACAACATGGCCTTAGAGGTCAGAGATGCTGAACACTTGTTGCTAAGGAAGTTGGCTTTCCTGGGTTTCTTTTTGATTGAAGATAAATGGGGATATGACCCAAACAATTTCATAACTTCATGAATCAAGAATAACAAGGTCGCCACTAGAATTGTGCATGAGGGTTGTCCCTTTTGGGAAAATAGAAGAAACCCTAAGGAGGATATTCCTAATTTGTATGTGGAATTGATGGATTTTCCCTCAGAGGAGGCCAGGCCATAGGAGACCTTTTATGTTAAGCAAAAGGATTTTGACCCTAAAATCAGAATGACTTCTGGTTTAAGAAGGGCATTGAAGAATAAAGACTAGAAACCTGAGAAAATAGAAGCCTATTGGAAGTATAGGCAAGAAATTTTTGAGACAACTCACTCTTTTGGTAATGTGGATTCAGATGAGAAATGGGAGGAAATTTGGGATGAATGTCATCCATCTCCTATCTCTAACCCTAATACAAGCAAACTGCAGACACAGGGTGGAGAGTCAAAAGCCAGAGTAGAATCTAGTTATACAGTGCAAGCCCCAGGACAAACCTCATTTAAAGTCACTGTAACTATTTGGCCCCAATCTCTCAGTGCCATTTCAAAAAAAAAGAGTGTGGTATCCTCACCACCCAGAGCTTCCGCATCAGTATCAACCTTTGGGGTTCCCAATTTTGTACAATAACAACTAAAAACAGTGGTAAACGTTGAGGAGAAAGAAGCACATCAAGAAGAAGAAATGCCAAGGAAACATAAGGGGCTAAAACTTCAGCCTAATTCAGAGGAGGTAGTAGAACCCTCACAACACCAACTATTAAGTACATCATATGCTCCTTAGGTATGTGTTGTTTCTCCTTCTTCTCTATCTTTTTCTTCTTCTATAGGGGTGCCAATCCCAACTGGCCAAATAATATCCCCTGCCACCTCTGCTGCGCCAATTTCTTATTTTTCCCCACTTATTAATACTCAGGCTGCATCATTGCCTCACTTTTCCCCCTCTATCCCAAAGATAATACCTCCTCAAATTCCCCCTAGCCAACATTTGGCTATTCCCTATGGCTTGCCACAGGGTTATCCTTTTGCAGGTGGGCATATTGCCTCTACCTCTACCTTCCAAACTCAAGCAGACACTACTAAGAAGGCTAGGGAAGCCTGGATGGAGAAAAAGAGGATGAAAGATAATAAAGCTCTAGCTACACCACATATGAGGTCACCATTTGACCCAGTCCAGTAGTAGCTAACTGTGACCCATTTGTCACCTAATGTGGTCAAGCTGAACGAGCAAATGCAACCCAAAGATGATCCAATGAATGTAGTAGCTATGGATATGTCACTTTTTAGACCACACGATAGGGTTGAGCTGATAAATGAATCCACTTCTGTAGTAGCTACTGATTATTTTAAAGTATCAAAGAAGCTATAGAAGATGGAGGTTGATTTAGCTCAAGAGAAAGCAAATTGTAGCGGTCTGGCTATAGAAATCAAAACCAAGAATAATGAAATAGAGAGTCTCAACAAACAGTTGCAAGATACTATTTTTTTTAAGATTCACCAGGCTATTCAGGCCCAAAATGATTCTTTGAAAGAAGAGCTGACACAGGAGAAAGCTATAGTGATAGCCCTAAGGTGGGAAGAGGCAACATTATATAAAAAATGTGAGGAAAACCTGAAATAGGTCACTCAATTCCAACAAAAGCTGCTGAATGAGCAGAATAATACCGCTACCATATAGGCCCAACTTCAAGCTGAGCAATGAATAATATAACAATTGACACTTGAGTTGGCTAATAGGATAAAGAATGCAAGAGTTTTGAATCTGGTCAAGGATCTATATGTATCAATATAAAAAAGAATCTCTCAGGAGATTACTCAATTCCGACCCTCTCTAACCTTTTTGCTAAATGCACAAAAATTATGCGAAAAGGTGGAGATTTCAGTTAAAGCCACTCTGTCCACTATCTCTTTAAGAGTGTTTTATTCTCAAATGCTACTACAAAAACTATATGACACAATTGATGGAACATTATCAGCAGTAGGGATCAGTGATAAAATGATTGCTGTAAAAAGGGTGAACAAAGTTCTCAGTTGAAATTTCGTAGCAATTAATTGCACAGAGCTTCTAGATGTGGTGAAAGAGGAAATCAAAGACATGAAGCAACATATTGAAGATCTAGTGCAATTGGGTCTTCCCTCCCCTTTTTCTGATAGCAACACCGTGTTAATGGTTGGTGAGATTAAACCTTTGTTGTTAGCCAGGCCAAATGATCAGTCAATTTTCCAAGGTTTAACAGATGATTCATCAGTGCCAGAAGTGGAAGCTGTCTTGATCCCCATGTCCCAGCTTGAATTCTAAATGAAGGCTATAGTTCATATTTTTCAAAGTTTTTTACACAAGGACATCATAAACCTTGATTTAGCCTTCCAAGAATTGTAAAATAAACAAGGACTATCTGATGCTGAATGGATTGCTTATCAGACAACCTTACAGAAGTTGTGAATTTTGTCACATTTTTTATACATTATTTAGATTATTTTTGAGCAGGCTCAAAAGTCCTTGGGGTCACCAATAACTTTAGATTAAAATACTTTGCATTTAATTTTTGTGTTTTAGTTGTGCGCTCCAAGTTTTGTCCGTGCGAGTTTCAATTTTGAGGCATTGAAGTTTTGACACAGAGCATGGGCGTGAGTTTCATTTTTGCCTAAATTTTGTCTTAGTATCAAAGTCACACAGAACATGCTAAGTGTCATCTACTGGGACACATTATACTTTGTTTCTAAAAGTATTAGAATGTGCCACGTGTCCCGTGATAACTCAGCGGAGTGCAACAAGTGTCGGCATCCACGTTTCAAGTTTTTTATGAATTTCAAAAGCTTATTTCAATAAGTTTTTCTCAGTGTGCACAGAGGGTGCCAAGTGGTAACTAAAAAATGTTTCAATGTGTTTCTCTAAAGCTCAGTGGAAGTCACCATGTGTCCCTAGCTAAAGCTAAGTAGAAGTTGACAAGTGTCAACATCCATAGTTTCTTCATTTTGTTTCATTGTTGAGTAAAGACTATGGTGGGCCTAGGTTTTGTTTCTAAAGTAAGCAGAAGCTGCCAAATGTCATCATCTGTGTGAATCTAAAATGAGTCCTGAATGTTTCTATAGTATAGCTATAACCCTGCGGAGACCACCATGTGTCACCTTCCGCAGGGTGCTCAAAAAGTATCTAAAAGCTTCTATAGACAAGTGGAAGCTGCCACGTGTCACTTGTTAAAGAGCAGAAAAAAGTGCCACCTATCCCTGTTCCCCCTTTGAAGCTGCTCAGGCAAGAAGTGTTGTGGGTCCCATTTTCTATAAGCTGATAAAGTTTTGAAGCAACGGACTATGACAGTTGTCAAAGATGGAGCACTCCCAATACAAAGACACAGTAAAGAGTAAGAGCAACAAAAAGTGCCGTGTGTCTTCTATAAGTGCCGTGGAAGCTGCCAAGTGTCATTTTTTGGTGCCTCCTAAATAATGAGATGGTTTTCAAGTGAGGCAAGCATAAACCACCAAGTGTCCTCACCTATTTCACAGTGGGAAGCGTCACGTGTATCTAATTCAACCAATGAACTTGCAGGGAGACTAAACATTTTAGATCTAAGAAATATCTTCTGTTAGACACTTCTAGTTAAGTTCTATTTTGATTAGGCCATTGGGATTTGATCGTGTAGGGAGACTAAGTGTTTTAGATCCAAGAAATATCTTCTGTTAGACACTTCCATTTATGTTAGAGTTCAGTTATATCATTGGGAAGGGAACGTGTGGGTAACCTTGAGCTAGTCCAATGCTATAAATATAAGTGCAGATGGGGGGGGGGGAGAAAGGATCATCAAAAATCATCATCAGAAGAGAATTTTTTTTGAGAGATTGTTATCAAGAAGTTTTAGACTTTCTTGTTGTGGCTAGTAATATCATTTGCCTTTGTTGTATTTTCTTGATTTAGAAAGTTTGTATAACTGTGCATGTATCTGTGCCTTTTATGTGACTGGAAAATTAATAAGAAGACTGAGTTCTATGCCTTTGTTGATATTTTTTGTGTTACTGCAAAAATATTCTAAGTTGTGAGCCTTTGATTCTATTGTTTTCATCTTTTACATTGATCATGCATTGTTTGATCTTCAATGTAATTGAATCCTAAATATAGCTTCACTGTGCTTAATATTAAAGGATGAATTAAACTCATGGGCATCGCCATAGTTAAATTTTATTTTGTTGCATTTGTGTTTCTATTTAATTTCTATCCCTTTTCTCACAATACTTTTGAGATAAAGAAGAGCCATCTTCTTTAAAATCTGGAGGTCGTTTCATGTCACAATTCTACATTCCTAAAACTTCCCATTGTTGGTGTTGGAAACAACGCAATTCTAAGCATCAACAATTTTTGACACACCTGGTGGGACACAATTTTTTTTTAAAGAGTTGAAGAATTTTTGGTGTGTTCTTCAGCTAACCAGCCTTTGGAGTTATTATTTTATCAACACTAATGGTGACTCTGAGTTAAATCAACCGGTTAAGCAATCCTCATGCCATCAAGAAATCACCATTTGGTATGTATAATTCTGTTACTCAAAACCATAAGTCTTATGCTCCTTCATATATTTTTGATCAAGCTCAGGTTGTTCGTGGAATCACCTCAAGCAACAAGGATGCATATGGTTATGAGTTTTACCCTTCGCAGGTCCAATATGCCCAGTCTTAGCCCTATCATGAGCTATATCACTCTTATGCCCAGTCTGTTGTCCCCAAAAAATGCAACTCATTTTTGGGACAACCTACAGACCAAAATTTCTCTCTTCCCTTCTCAAAATTTATTCTGAGATTTCAAATTCCTCATTTTTAAGCTTTTTCTGTAAAGGGGATTCACTGGGTCAAAAGCTCAAAAGCGGCCTCAGTCAAAGGAAAAGCAACAGACAGGTGGTTCAATGGATGGTTCAACCAAGGAGCGTGAAAGTGATTGAACCAGGAAGCGATAAAACAAAGAGACTAGAATGAACCAATGAATTGATGAACTTTTAGTGGTTCAACGGGTTCAAAGTTCAACATGGTTCAAGAAACAGTCAACCAATGACGTCCCCGCAGACGTCAAATTTAAGGTAAGGGAATATCCGTTGAAATTCAAATAAAGCACAGAACTCAAAGGAAGAACCAAGCGACTGGCTGGAAAGATAGCCTGATAGCTCAAATTACAGTAGGAAGAGACAAAGTTGGAGAAGCCTGATTGAAGAGAAAAGCCCGTGGAAAAATGCCCTATGGAAAAAGACAAAGTGCAGCGAACGTGACAAGTGTTTGGATCTGTGTTCCCCTTTTGAGTTGCTCGGGCAAAACGTGTCGTGGACTCCATTTTCCATGAGTTTCTAATGAGTTTCATAACAATGGAACTTGCCACTTGTCAAAGACACATATTGGACCCCCCTTGAAGACTTAGGCAAGAAGGGCTATAAAGAGCAAAGAAGCGCTTAAGTAGTGAAGAGAGGAGTGAGACCAAAGGATCATAAATATCTTCGAAAGAGTTATTTCTAGAAGATGAAACAATGGATTGAGTAGATTTTTGAGCGCACCAAACCAAGGACACGGCCTATTTTCTTCCACGAGTTAAAGATGAATGAATAGATGCGCAGACGTCAGGGGGGATAGACCAGACAATCCATATTAAGGAGAAGACATATGGGATAAAATAGTTAAGACAACTGCCCTGTTTTCAACGCAGTTCTTTGATGAACCTAAAAATGCATTTAAGGCATTGAATGCACGACGTGGGCCGTTCTTTGAAAAATGAACGCCCAAGTCTTTCTTGGGACTCTATATATTGTAATCTCTCATTTTGAACCAAGAGAGACTTCTTATTTTCACAAGGAAACTCTGCACATTTTGAAAGAAGAAGACTGAGACTTTGAGCTCAGGTTGTAATTTCATTTTCCTTGTTATTTGAATAAGAAAGCAGGTTTTTCCAGACATTGTGCTATTCTGACTTGTGTCATCTGAAGGTGTCCTTATTCATTTAATTTGGTGCAAAAAATTAGTAAAGGTAACAAAGAAGTGTCTTGAAACCAACTATGAGAAGACTTTGTGCTTTCACAATTGATTTCAGTCTGTGTTTTCCTTTCCTTTTTGTGTTGAGGATTCTGGGGAGACTTTGTGCCCCCATTATCCTTTGTGATATACTCTTTGGGTAGTCGAGGTGGAGACTTTGTGCTAGATTTTAGGCTATTGGTTACTCTGCACCTTTGGTTACCTGTTACTAGAAAGAGTCCTACTGTTTGCAAGAACAAGCACTTCTGAAAGAAGAGAAGTGCCTTCTGTTGCCTCACCAAGATTACTACTATTTAGGAATGAATCTGGCTCTTGGTTGAAAGTTGCTTCTGAAAGAAGAGAAGCACCTTCCCCATCACCCAATATTTCTCCTCTATTTGTCAGCATCATCTCTGAAAGAAGAGAGATGGATGGTTTATCCTACCCCCTGTGTCTTACTTTCTGCACATATACATATAGTATATAACCTCCTGCATCTCTTGCATATCTATAGGGAACCTCCCCTTGATGAGAGGAGAGATTTGTCCCCTGTTGATGCAGTAAACCTACACATCTAGCTGACTGATCTCCCTATGCTGTGGTGATAGGAACTATTTTGGTCACCAGTTAGCTGGCCGACAAAATATTCACCCAACAGTTTTTGGTGACTCTGCTGGGGATTTGAACAAGCAGTCCCTACCCTTATCTATTATAGAGTCTGGTGACTCCCATCTGGGTCTTACCCATTATCCATTTATAGCCTTACCATTTTCATCCATCTCCATTATATTATCTGGTCTGCAAAACCAGAGCTGCTGGGAAAGAAAGCGCAGTTTGAAGCCTCAAGCTTTACGCTATGGTAGGGATAGTTTCTTTTCCATTTTGTCTTATAATATGGTAACTCCACTCAGATGTGTTATCCCTATTTTTCATAATCCAATCATGGTAGTTCAAGGCCCCTGGGGTAACTCATTTGGCCCACTTAATCTAACTCCACCCCTGCATGAGCTACCACTCAGTTCAAGGAAGAATTTACCCAAATTCTTTGGTGATGGAAGAGTCCACCCTGATGAACACATTGCAGCCTTCACCATAGCCTATAGTGTGATAGGGGTGGAATTTGAAGACATAGCAGTTAGGCTATTTGTGGAGACACTACAAGGTGCTATTGCAGACTGGTTTTACCATCTGCAAATTGGATCAGTGACTGGTTGGGACACTATCAAAGCCAAGTTTGAAGCAAGGTTCAAACCAGCAGAAGATGCACATGCCCTTCAATCCCAGCTCACACAAATGAAGAAGGAGCCCCATGAGCCTATGAGAGACTTCATTGCCAGGTTCAACAAGCTGAGGCACAGGATTCCCATGATCGCCCAGCCGACACCTCAGAATCTCATGTGTTTCTTCATCAACTCACAGCTGCCTAAAGTGAGTTTTCTATTGAGATGAGCTAGACAAATAGATTTGGTTGAAGCTCAGGACCTGGCCACTGAAGTGGAGGATGACCTTATCTTGGCTGAAAAGATAAGGAGAGACCCTAATAAAGGTAAATCCTCTTCATCTTCTGAGTATTCACCTGTAGTCACCACCGACCCGACGGTACAAAAGCTAGCAAATGAAATGCTGGCTCTCAGAAAGAAAATGGCACAAGAAATGTCATCTACCCCCACATACAAAGATATACCAAGGAGGACATTCCATGATTAAGCACATCAAGGGCAGCCAAATCACCTTCCCCCTCCACAGAGGAACCTTGCCCTTGAAGCACCTCCAGCCAACTCAGCAGTTGGATATTTGGAAATAGAGCATGAGTTCTCTTTCCAACCTAAGTTTAATCAAGAAGAGTCAGCTGGAGACTCCCACATTAGTTTCCTGAGTTACCAGGATGAACTTAGAAGTAAAGGTGAAGCAGCCAAGGGATCATGCACAGTGTTCACTGGGTCCAAGAACCAATCAGCCCAGCAAGTTGATAAAGAAAAGATAGAGGAGCAACCTCAACCGACAATTTCAATTGCTAAGTAGGGAACCACTCTGCCTTTCTATCCAAAGGATCTGGTAGTTGCTGTAGAAGTAAGTATATCGAACATCCCTGCACCTTCTACTTCAAAATCGCAAATCAGTCCTCCCACCCCTCCCATAAACCAAAAAGAAGAACTCCCATCCCCTGTGCCTAGTCCAACCCAGCCATTTGACATAATTAATCATGTCAAATGTGTCAAGACCCAAATGGCGGCCCCTACAGCCCAAATTTTGTTTGAATCTTTAGGTAGGGATGAAATAGCAGAAGAATTGGTGGAGTGCGGCATAAGTGCAGAAGAACCCTTCCCTCCAAATAAAGAAGAATCTGATATATCTGAGGGGGACAATCAAGACATGTGCTAGGCTGAGTTATCAGGACATCAAATTATGGTACTGGACCATACTGTTGCGCTCCAAAATCAGGAAGAGGAACTCTTTGCAGGGAGAGAAAGGAGTTATGGTTTTCAGTTTGAAGGCCACGTCTTACCTTGGAGCAAGAAGAAGAAAAGGCCAAGAGGAAGACACAGAAAATTGGTTTCCTGGTGGAAAGTTCCATTCGCCACAAAATGGTTTCTTGTTGGTTTATTAGGATGGCACACCATTTTCAGTATCTCGTAGTGGGTAGCATCTGAAGCACTTCAAATCTTGAGGCATCAGATAAGATCATCTATACGTATGTATATTTGTATAGTCTTTAGTTCTATTTTGTGCTTTTTGTTTTTATTTTTTGGAACCTTTCTTTTTGGGTAGCATGAATCCATAGCCCAATGGCACGCTTCTAAGGCACTGAAGATTCTGGATTCTACTCCCTTCAATCAATTTTTGCAACTAAAGGTAGTTCCCCAACTGGAGCCAGCTGTTGTCCCTAAAAAATGCAACTCATTTTTGGGACAACATACAGACCAAAATTTCTCTCTTCCCTTCTCAAAATTTGTTTTGAGCTTTCAAATTTCTCATTTTTAAGCTTTTTTCGTAAAGGGGATTCACTGGTTCAACATTGGTTCAAAAGCTCAAAATCAGCCTCAGTCAAAGGAAAAGCAGCAAACAGGTGGTTCAACGGATGGTTCAACCAAGGAGCGTGAAAGTGATTGAACCAGGAAGCGATAAAACAAAGAGACTAGAATGAACCAATGAATCGATGAACTTTCAATGGTTCAATGGGTTCAAAGTTCAACATGGTTCAAGCAACAGTCAACCAATGACATCCCCATAGATGTCAAATTTAAGGTAAGGGAATATTCGTTGAAATTCAAATAAAGTATAGAATTCAAAGGAAGAACCAAGCGACTAGCTAGAAAGATAGCCCGATAGCTCAAATTGCAGTAGGTGAGACAAAGCTGGAGAAGCCCGACTGAAGAGAAAAGCCCGCAAAAAAGTGCCCTATGGAAAAAGACAAGTGCAGCGAATGTGACAAGTGTTTAGATCCGTGTTCCCCTTTTGAGTTGCTCAGGCAAAACGTGTCGTGGACTCCATTTTCCATGAGTTTCTAATGAGTTTCATAACAACAGAACTTGCCACTTGTCAAAGATGCAGAAAGGACCCCCCCGAAGACTTAGGCAAGAAGGGCTATAAAGAGCAAAGAAGCACTTAAGCAGTGAAGAGAGGAGCGAGACCAAAGGATCATAAATATCTTTGAAAGAGTTATTTCCAGTAGATGAAATAGTGGATCAAGTACATTTTTGAGCACACCAAACCAAGGATGTGGCCTATTTTCTTCCATGAATTAAAGATGAATGAATAGCTACACAGATGTCAGGGGGGATGGACCAGACAATCCATATTAAGGAGAAGACATATGGGATAAAATAGTTAAGACAGCTGCCCTATTTTCAATGCAGTCCTTTGATGAACCTGAAAATGCATTCAAGGCATTAAATGCATGGCGTGGGCCATTCTTTGAAAAATGAACACCCAAATCTTTCTTGGGACTCTATATATTGTAATCTCTCATTTTGAACCAAGAGAGACTTCTCATTTTTACAAGAACGAAACTCTACACATTTTGAAAGAAGACTGAGACTTTGAGCTCAGGTTGTAATTTCATTTTCCTTGTTATTTGAATAAGAAAGTAGGTTTTTATAGACTTTGTGCTGTTCTGACTTGTGTCATCTGAAGGTGTCCTTATTCATTTAATTTGGTGCACAGAATTAGTAAAGGTAACAAAGAAGTGTCTTGAAACCAAATGTGAGAAGACTTTGTGCTTTCACAATTGATTTCAGTCTGTGTTTTCCTTTCCTTTTTGTGTTGAGGATTTTGGGGAGACTTTGTGTCCCCATTATCCTTTGTGATATATTCTTTGGGTAGTCGAGGTGGAGACTTTGCACTACATTTCACGCTGTTGGTTACTCTGCACCTTTGGTTACCTGTTACCAGAAAGAGTACTGTTATTTGCAAGAACAAGCACTTCTGAAAGAAGAGAAGTGCCTACTTTTGCCTCACCAGGATTTCTACTATTTAGGAAGGAATCTGGCTCTTGGCTGAAAGTTGCTTCTGAAAGAAGAGAAGCACCTTCCCCATCACCCAGTATTTCTCCTCTATTTTTCAGCATCATCTCTGAAAGAAGAGAGATGGATGGTTTATCCTACCCCATGTGTCTTACTTTTTGCATATATATATATTCAGAAAGTAAGACACATGGGGTAGGATAAACCATCCATCTCTCTTCTTTCAGAGATGATGCTGACAAATAGAGGAGAAATACTGGGTGATGGGGAAGGTGCTTCTCTTCTTTCAGAAGCAACTTTCAGCCAAGAGCCAGATTCCTTCCTAAATAGTAGAAATACTGGTGAGGCAAAAGAAAGCACTTCTAAAAGAAGAGAAGTGCCTTCTTTTGCCTCACTAGGATTTCTACTATTTAGGAAGGAATCTGGCTCTTGGCTGAAAGTTGCTTCTAAAAGAAGAGAAGCACCTTCCCCATCACCCAGTATTTCTCCTCTATTTGTCAGCATCATCTCTGAAAGAAGAGAGATGGATGGTTTATCCTACCCCATGTGTCTTACTTTCTGCATATATATATATATATATATATATATATATATAGCCTCCTGCATCTCCTGCATATTTATAGGGAACCTCCCCTTGATGAGAGGAGAGATTTGTCCCCTACTGATGCAGTAAACCTGCACATCTGGCCGGCTGATCTCCCTATGCTCTGGTGATGGGAACTATTTTGGTCACCAGTTAGCTGGCTGACAAAATATTCACCCAACACAGTCTTCCCAATATGTCACGTCTCATACTCAACCTAATCTCTTTGCCAATCGACCCATTTCCATCCTCAAACAAGCACTACTGGGATATGAAAATTATGTAGTAGAGCTTGACAATAGAAGGGGATGTGGCCAAGAAATCCCTAATCATGTCATCCATCAAGTGAGAAATGCACTAGATCTGGTTAAGAGTGAATGGACTCCCATTTAAAGAGCTAATTGGCAAAGGCTTACAAATGAGATGTTGGATGTGAGTGGCTTGATTACATCTTTGGAAGAGAAGCTGAGTATTCATGAGAGGTAGCCTTACCAAGTCTATCAACTTGCATATCTGCTGCCCCAAGTTTCATATCAAACATACGCAACCCCTGCTCATGAGCCAAGTCGAGCCTGTCAAGGTCTTTTCCCCAATCATGTTGAGGAAAGTTTTGAAACAGTAGATTTGGTGTTTAAGGCCAATCTTGATAAACAAATTGAATTGACAAATCTTCAAATGCAGTAGTCTATGTTGGGAGCAAGGGAAGTGGAATCCAAACCCTCACTCCCCCCTCACCTTGCAGGCCCATCCCCCCAAAAGGAGATTTCCAATCCTAATATCATGGGCTGGAGTAAAGTCGTTGGGTCATGGAACAACAAGGAGGAGAAAGACATTGTCCAAGAGTGTGAGGTACAAAATGAGGCTAGTCCCTTTCAAGTCCCTCTCACCCTTCCTCAAGAAGCTTCTTGTTTTTCATGGTAGCCTTCATGCACTCCCCACTTTTATGATGATCCCTATGATCTCCAAGAAAGACTCTTTCAAGAAAATATAGCTAAGTAAATTGAGGAATTAGAGGCAAAGGTGAGATTGCTTAGTGAAAGAGAGATAGAGTTTTTAGACCTTAGAGGGGAGCCTACACCAAAATATACCTCTTCTACCAATCCTCAGGTCTCTCAATATGATGTCCAGATTTCGAGTTGGAAGAGGGAAAATCATGTACCAGCTCGGGACCTTGAAGAAGATAAAATTGTTGCCTCTTCCCAAGGGAAAAGTTCTGATTCCAAGGTCATGAGTTGGAAACAAACAATGGAATCATGGGGCAGAAAGGAGGAGGAGAAATATTTTGCTCAAAGCCTTGAAGAAGTCGAGGCTGCTCTTACTCATGGTGATGATCAAGCAGAAGATCCTACATTTGAACACACCCCATCTACACCACTTCAAGAGAGCTATCATGTCACATTTGATATAGATGAAGTGACGGCCAAAGGGAAAGAGGAGAATCATTTTATTCCAGCTCAAAGATTGCCTCTTCTCCCACATATGTATAACCATCAGCCTTCCACTTCATCCCTTCTCAAAGAAGAACTTTTTTTGGAGGAAGCAAGTAAGGAGGAGTGTGCTCAGTTCATGGCTGGTCAGGGAGATTTCATGAGTGTAGATGAGAAGGAGATCACCATAGGTACACCCTTTGATGAACAAGAGGAAAAGTCACAAGATTTTGCCTCTCTCTCTGATGAGGAAGAGATAATTTATGACCTTTTTCTCACTTTTCAATACGTCACGGAGGAGCATGGACACTTCCTTGATCATGTTTTGAATGATTTGTTTGAAGTCATTGGGGGAGGTTACACTATTCTTCAAGGAGGCTGTGAGCTGGCTGTGGGTGGAGAAGACAGGACTAAGACTCAAATAAATATGCAAAATTGTTGCAAGCTTTTAGGCTTATCCTTTCAAGAGGGTGGTGAATTTGAAGATGATATTTTTGAAGTCATTAAGGAGGATGACCATGCAATGGAACCCGAGCATGAGGCAGAAGGAGATAAACCAATTAATGATGTATATCAAAGGGCTTATGGTGATGAGCCAACAGCCATTGATTTCTTGATGAGACACGCCAGCGTGAAGAACCAACATTCGACAAGCTTCCAAGAATAAGAAGAGTATGTATATGTTGGAAGCATGTTTGACTCTGATCCACTCGGATGCAGGCCAATCAAGGTGGCAAGCAAGAAGAGAAAGTCACCATAGCTCCATCCCATTTAACCACTTGTCTGGCACCATAAGTCTCCTTGCCATGAAGGAGACTTCAATAATTTTCCCTTTGATCCAAGAGGGAG
This sequence comes from Torreya grandis, assembly GCA_037957365.1. NCBI lineage: Eukaryota > Viridiplantae > Streptophyta > Pinopsida > Cupressales > Taxaceae > Torreya > Torreya grandis. The sequence continues at coordinate 744,683 of JARHVA010000771.1, read as the reverse complement.
GCAAATATACCTAGTTAGCTGTATTATAGTCATATAGTTTCCCTTTCCTTGTTGCTCTATTTTCCCATTTTTATTTCTCACTCTTTATTTTAATAAGTGTTCTTTAAACATGTGGCCACAACTCAGATTATTTTCAAAATTTTGAAAACTCATGCATTCATTAAATCTCTCTCGAATCTCTAGCATTCCCCAAAGTACCCTTACACAACCACTTTCATGACGTGTCTGACTCACTATCCCATGTAGATTTGGTAAGATTTACCAATAGTTATCCAATTTTAATGCCATTTTTGAGAGTTGATGGGTCATTAAATACCCCATAACAAGTGTTAAAACTTAACAGTGTCTCAAACATTCCTACGTCTGCTAGAAAATCCCTATTACCTACATTTTCAGTTCATAGCCAAACCTGCTTAGTGAAAGTGCCTTCCCTATTGCAAAGCTCCATACCTGTTACATAAGTTCACTAATTCCAAGTATAGATATAGATATGGAGGAGGCACAGTCTTCACAACAGGGGTATGGTATTTACAAATCCATTTATAAGCTTCTCACAAGCAAATCATATGCTTCGGCCCCTGCACAACCCTTAAAGACCTATCCACGGACTAGAGTCCCTAAAGTTGGTTATGCGATTGACCCAACGAAGGTGAAGGATTTTGCAGACATAATCGTGGACCCAACCCTTCAAAAATATGGCAAAGCTCTGCGAGAAGGGGCACACCAAAGATGTATCTAGAGGGCCAAGGCTGGATAATACAAAACATTCAAAATGAGGATATGGACTTCCCAAATGGCACAATTCATTATCCCAGCTATACATCCATTCCCTGACTTGGTTGAAATATGTGCCAAATTGTTTCATGCACCCTCAGATACCATACAATAGGGTCTATTCATGGTGCAAATCACACTGAAGGCCATTAGGGACATGTTGGCCCTGTATCATGACAAGACAACCACATTTCCCACCATTTCCAAGATGTAGAAAACATGGGCAAATGTCAATAATCAATTAAGGTTTCTAAGATCAAAATTGCAATTAGGGGAAGATGATACGACTGTGCCAGTGCTGCTAATTAGAAGGGCGCATTTTACATAGGCCAGTCAAGAAGCACTTTCCTAATGGCATACATTTTTGGAATGAAAGAGGATATAACTATCTATGAAGAACAAATGGCCATTCTCTTCAAGTTAAAAATTGTAGACAAGACTCAGGAGTATTGGTTGGACTTCTCTGAATAGATTGCATATTCAATGGTTGACCAACTCACCCATTTAAAATCTAAATGGGTTTTCAGGTATTCTTCTTATTTGTTTCACCTCATGTATCAAAACTTTGGCATCTTTTCCCAATACATGCATCTGAATATGTATGACCCTAGTTTTAGTCATAATAGGACCATTCCTATGTTCGTATGGACACATATCTTGTCTAAAGCATCTGACCCATATGAATTTTGAGAACTTTTTGTTGCCCCTACTTTTTGTCACCTGAGCCCAGAGCCTGTTGAACATAGATTAACTCCAAGTGTCAAAGGCCTTATGACAAATTGCACTACTCCTTGTGATTACTTTTTTGGGTCCCATCATACTATCATTAGGGTCCATGGTTTTAATGGAGAACCAATGTTGCTACCTAAGATTTTGACCTTTAGGTTAGCATTCTTAGAGGTCACCCAGAAAGTGTCTATAGTTGATAAAGACTATGGCACTAGGAAGAAGAAGAAGAATATGTATGATACTCTATGGATAACGAACAATATGGCCCTAGAGGTCAGAGATGCTGAACACTTGTTGCTATGGAAGTTGGATTTCCTGGGTTTCTTTTTGATTGAAGATAAATGGGGATATGACCCAAATAGTTTAATAACTTCATGGATCAAGAATAACAAGGTCACCACTAGAATTGTGCATGATGGCTGTCCCTTTTGGGAAAATAGAAGAAACCCTAAGGAGGATATTCCTGATTTGTATGTGGAATTGACAGATTTGCCCTTAGAGGAGGCCAAGCCATGGGAGACATTTTATGTTAAGCAAATGGATTTTGACCCTAAAATCAGAATGACTTCTAGTTTAAGAAGGGCATTGAAGAATAAAGACTAGAAACCTGAGAAAATAGAAGCCTATTGGAAGTATAGGCAGGAGATTTGTGAGACAACTCACTCTTTTGGTAATGTGTATTCAGATGTGAAATGGGAGGAAATATGGGATGAATTTCATCCATCTCCTATCTCTAGCCTTGATACAAGCAAACTACAGACACAGGGTGGAGAGTCAGAAGGTAGAGCAGAATCTAGTTATACAGTGCATGCCCCAGGACAAACCTCATCTACAATCACTATAACTGTTTGGCCCCAATCTCTCAATTCCATTGAAAAACAAAAGAGTGTGGTATCCTCACCACCCAGAGCTTCCCCATTAGTATCAGCCTTTGGGGTTCCTAGTTTTGTACAATAAAAACTAACAGTAGTGGTAAATGTTGAGGAGAAGGAAGCACAATAAGAAGAAGAAATGCTAAGGAAACATAAGAGGCTGAAACTTCAGCCTGATTCAGAGGAGGATGTGGAACCCTCATAGCACCAACCACTGAGTACATCACTTTCTCCTCAGGTATGTGTTTTTTCTCCTTCTTTTCTATCTTTTTCTTCTTCTATAGGGGTGCCAATCCCAACTGGCCAAATAATATCCCCTACCACCTCTGCTGTGCCAATTTCTCATTTTGCCCCACCTATTAATACTCACGCTGCATCATTGCCTCACTTTTCCCCCTCTGTCCCAAAGAGAATACCTCCTCAGATTCCCCCTAGCCAACATTTGGCTATTCCCTATGGCTTTCCACAGGGTTATCCTTTTGCGAGTGGGCATATTGCCTCTCCCTTTACCTTCCAAACTCAAGTAGACACTGCTAAGAAGGCTAGGGAAGCCTGGATGGAGATAAAGAGGATGAAATATAATAAATCTTTGGTTACACCACATATGAGGTCACTATTTGACCCAATCCAACAACAACAACTAACTGTGACCCATTTGTCACCTAATGTGGTAAAGTCAAATGAGCAGATGTAGCCTACAGATTATACAATGAATGCAGTGGCTATGGATATGTCACTTTTCAGACCTTAAGATAGGGTTGAGCTACTAAATGAATCCAATTCTATAGTAGTTACTGATTATTTGAAATTATCAAAGAAGTTACAGAAGATGGAGGCTGGTTTAGCTCAAGAGAAAGCAAACTGTAGCAGTCTGACTACATAAATCAAAACCAAGAATAATGAAATAGAGAGTCTCAACAAATAGTTGCAAGATACTATTTCTTTTCAGACTCACTAAGCTATTCAGGCCAAAAATAATTCTTTGAAAGAATATTTAACATAGGAGAAAGCTGCAGTGACAGCCCTAAGGCGGGAAAAGGCAACATTATTGTAAAAATGTAAGGAAAACTTGCAATAAGTCACTTAGTTCCAACAGAAGCTGCTGAATGAGCAGAACAATACCGCTGCCATATAGGCCCAACTTCAAGTAGAGCAATGAATAACAGAACATTTGACACTTCAGTTGGCTAATAGGCCAAAGAATGCAGGATTTTTGAATCTGGTCAAGGACCTATATGTATCAATATGGAAAATAATCTCTGAGGAGATTACTCAGCTTAGACCCTCTCTAACCTTTCTAGTAAATGCATAGAAATTGTGCAAAAAGGTGGAGACTTCAGTTGAAGCCACTCTATCCACTGTCTCTTTGAGAGTGTTTGATTCTCAAATGATACTACAAAAACTATATGACACAACTAATGGAATGTTATCAGTAGTAGGGACTAGTGACCGAATGATTGCTTCAAAAAGGGTGAACAAAGTTCTTAGTTGTAATTCTACAAAAATTAATTACAAAGAGCTTCTAGATGTGGTGAAAGAGGGAATCAAAGACATGAAACAACATATTGAAGATCTAGTGCAATTGGGTCTTCCCTCCCCTTTTCCTGATAGCAACACTGTGTTAATGGTTGATGAGATTAAACCTTTGTTGTTAGCCAGGCAAAATGATCAGTTAGTTTTTCAGGGTTTAATAGATGATTCATCAGTGCCAGAAGTGGAAGCTATCTTGATCCCTATGTCCCAGATTGAATTCCAATTGAAGGCTGCAGTTCATATTTTGTAGAGTTTTTTGCACAAGGACATCATCAACCTTGATTTAGCCTTCCAAGAATTGAAGGCTGCAGTTCATAATGAAATAGAGAGTCTCAACAAATAGTTGCAAGATACTATTTTTTTAAAGATTCATCAGGCTATTAAGGCCCAAAATGATTATTTGAAAGAAGAGCTAACATAGGAGAAACTTGTAGTGACAGCCCTAAGGTGGGAAAAGGCAACATTATGGAAAAAATGCAAGGAAAACCTGAAATAGATTGCTCAATTCCAATAGAAGCTGCTGAATGAGTAGAATAATACTGCTACCATACAGGCCCAACTTCAAGGTGAACAATGAATAATAGAACAATTGGCACTTGAGATGGCTAATAGGCTAAAGAATGCAAGAGTTTTGAATCTGGTCAAGGAGCTATATGTATCAATATGGAAAAGAATCTCTCAGGAGATTACTCAATTCAGACCCTCTCTAACCTTTCTGCTAAATGCACAGAAATTATGCAAAAAGGTGGAGACTTCAGTTAAAGCCACTCTGTCCACTGTCTCTTTGAGAGTGTTTGATTCTCAAATGCTACTACAAAAACTATATGACACAACTAATGGAACATTATCAGCAGTAGGGTTTAGTGACAGAATGATTGCTACAAAAAGGGTAAACAAAGTTCTCAGTTGCAATTTCATAGCAATTAATTACAAAGAGCTTCTAGATGTGGTGAGAGAGGGAATCAAAGACATGAAGCAACATATTGAAGATCTGGTGCAATTGGGTCTTCCCTCCCCTTTTTCTGATAGCAACACCATGTTAATGGTTGATGAGATTAAACCTTTGTTGTTAGCCAGGCAAAATGATCAGTCAATTTTCCAAGGTTTAACAGATGATTCATCAGTGCCAGAAGTGGAAGCTATCTTGATCCCCATGTCCTAGTTTGAAATCCAATTGAAGGATACAGTTCATATTTTTCAAAGTTTTTTGCACAAGGACATCATCAACCTTGATTTAGCCTTCCAAGAATTGCAAAATAAACAGGGACTATCTGATGTTGAATGGACTGTTTATCAGACGGCCTTACAGAAGTTGTGATTTTTGTCACATTTTTTATACATTCTTTGGATTATTTTTGAGCAGGCTCAAAATTCCTCAGTCACCAAGAACTATAGATTAAAATACTCTACATTTAATTTTTGATCTTTAGTTGTGTGCTCCAAGTTTTTTCCCTGCACGTTTCAGTTTTGAGGCAGTGAAGTTTTAACACAGAGCACGGGTGTGAGTTTCATTTTTTCCTAAATTTTGTCTTCGTATCAAAGTCACACAGAACATGCCAAGTGTCATCTGCTGGGACACATTATAATTTCTTTCTAAAAGTAGTAAAATGTGCCATGTGTCCTGTGATAACTCAGTGGAGCGTGACAAGTGTTGGCATCCATGTCTCAAGTTTCTTATGAGTTTCAAAAGCTTATTTCAATAAGTTTTTCTCAGTGTGCATGGAGGGTGCCAAGCGGCTATTGAAAAAGGTTTCAATGTGTTTCTCTAAAGCTCAGTGAAAGCTGCCACATGTCCCTAGCTAAATCTAAGTGAAAGATGATAAGTGTCAACATCTGTAGTTTCTTCATTTTGTTTCATTATTGAGTAAAGACTGTGGTGGGCCCCATGTTTTGTTTCTAAAGTAAGTAAAATTTGCCAAGTTTCATCATTCATGTGAATCTAAAATGAGTCCCAAATGTTTCTATAGTATAGCTAGAGCCCCGTGGAGACCACCACGTGTCACCTTCTGTAGGACTCTCAAAAAGTATCTAAAACCTTTTATAGACAAGCGGAAGCCACCATGTGTCACTTGTTAAAGAGCAGCAAAAAGTGCCACCTGTCCCTGTTCCCCTTTTGAAGCTACTTAGGTAAGAAGTGTTTTGGGTCCCATTTTATATAAGTTGATAAAGTTTTGAAGTAGCGGACTGTGACAGATGTCAAAGATGGAACACTCCCGATACAAAGACATAGTAAAGAGTAAAAGCAGTAGAAAGTGCCGTGTGTCTTTTGTAAGTGCTGCAGAAGCTACCAAGTGTCATTTTATGATGCTTCCTAAATAATGAAATGGTTTTTAAGTGAGGCAAGTGGAAGCCACCAAATATCCTTACCTGTTTCATAGTGGGAAGCGTCATGTGTATCTAATTCAGCCAATGAACTTGTAGGGAGACTAAACATTTCAGATCCAAGAAATATATTCTATTAAACACTTCCATTTAAGTTCCATTTTAGTTAAGCCATTGGGATTTGATCATGTAGGGAGACTAAACATTTTAGATCTAAGAAATATCTTTTTTTAGACACTTCCAGTTAAGTTAGAGTTCAGTTAGACCATTGGGAAGGGAACGTGTGGGAAATCTTGAGCTAGTCTGATGCTATAAATATAAGTGCAGATGGGGGGGAGAAAGGATCATCAAAAATCATCATCATAAGAGAGAATTTTTTGCAAGAGATTGTTATCAAGAAGTTTTAGACTTTCTTGCTGTGGCTAGTAATATCATTTTCCTTTGTTCTGTTTTCTTGATTTAGAAAGTTTGTATAACTGTGCATGTATCTGTGCCTTTTATGTGACTAGAAAATTAATAAGAAGATTGAGTTCTGTGCCTTTGTTGATATTTTTGTGTTACTACAAAAATAGTCTAAGTTGTGAGCCTTTGATTCTATTATTTTCATCTTTTACATTGATCATGCATTATTTGCTATTTAATGCAATTGAATCCTAAATATAGCTTCATTGTGCTTAGTATTAAAGGATGAATTAAACTCAGGCACATCGCCATAGTTAAATTTTATTTCGTTGCATTGGTGTTTTTGTTTAGTTTCTATCCCTTTTCTCACAATACATTTGAGATAAAGAAGAGCCAACTTCTTTAAAATCTGGAGGTCATTTCAAGTCACAAGTCCCACATTCTTGAAACTTCCCATTGTTGGTGTTGGAAATAGCGCAATTCTAAGCATCAACAATAAGTAAATGCAATAATTAATATCCTGCACTAACAAAATAATATGTTTTTAAAGTCTCTAAGATGATTGATGACTATGCAATCTTAAATTATATAGTTCCAAATGATTCCTAAGATAATATCTAAAAATGTAGACTTTGTTAGAGAATAACTACCAATTCAAAACAAGTTATAAAATTATTTTTTTATGAAAGCTTATAAATTTTGACATTTTTATTATAATTTTGAAGAATACCCAAAATAAAATTTCTTATTGATGAATTTGGAAGAGTTTCACATAAGAGAGGAGGTGTATTAGAGGTAGGAATCTAGAGAGAGGTAGTTTAAGGAAGGGGACAAGAAAACTAACTTTTTTCATCTCTGGATAAGGGCAAAAGGGAATCTCAACTTCTCTCTAGAATTATGTTGATGGAGGGGAAAGAGATGAATCTCATATATGAGGTTAAGGAATAAGTTTTGAAAAAAAATAGTAACCTCTTGGCCTACTCAGAAGTGTTAATGTTATCCAACCAAGTTGGCAGCTTGGTGCATATTCTCCGATTAGTGGAGGATTTTCACAACTAGTCTCTCTTGGCACCTTTTTTTTGATGAAATCAAGTTTACCATTTTTTTAAATTAAAAAGATAAATCTCCTGGTCTATATGGATTCCTGGTAGATTTATTTGAAACCTTTTGGGATATTGTTGGATTGGTGGTAATAAGTATGGTTAAATAATCTCACAAGAGAAGGAATGTTGCTCCTAACTTGAACTGCACACTCATTTATTTGATTCTTAAAGGGGATTATCATGTTAATTTTGGGGACTATAGACCAACCTCCTTATGTAATACTATATCTAAAGTCATTTCCAAAACAATGACTACTTATTTGAAGCTAATACTAGATCTTTTGATTTATAAGGAATAAAGGGGATTTGTCCTAGGTAGAAATATTCAGGAAGGGATAATTATTTATCATGAAATTTTCCATTATCTATCCAATAATCATATGAAATGGATGTTAATCAAGCTTGATATTATCAAAGATTATGATAGGGTGAACTATCATCATCTTCTCAAGGTCCTAGAGAAATTTGGTTTCTACAAAGATTGGTGAAATTGGGTGTACATATGCATTTTTGGGGCCATATTCTCTATCTTAGTTGATGGAAACCCCTCAATATTATTTGAATCAAATAGAGGTGTATGATAGGTTTATCTATTATCTATATTTTTTTACTTGCTGAAGCATTGAGCTAGGCCATTCAAGGAGATGAGGCTTCTGGTGATCTTTAGGGTCTCAAGGTGATTGATGGCTTAGAAAACCTCACACATCAACAATTCATAGATGATACACATATTTTTTGGCATGCCTCTATCCAAGAGGCTATCACTTTCAAAATAATCCTTCTCAATTATGAATTTGTGTTAAGATAAAGTGTCAATGAGTGAAAGTCTAAAGTTTTCTTCTTTAACTATAATTTGTAGTCTTGTTGGCTATCACTAGTGTTATTGGATTCTAAATTGGTAAGCTACTGAGTAAGTATTTGAGAGATCCATTATTTGATGGTGTTAGAAATGTTTATTTATGGGATGGATTAATTAGGTATTTCAAATCAAGCTTATATTATTAGAAGGGAAAAAGGATAACCTTGGTTGAAAGACTTACTCTAATCAAATTAGTCCTCAATATCATTCTTAGGTTTCTGTTGACTATTATTGACCCTCATAGAAAGGTGATCCATCATTTAAATAAAATTTTTAAATAATTCCTTGGGTAAGGGGTGGAATATAAGTGGAAAATTATTATTTTTAAATGGTATAAGGTGTGTCTCCCTAAGAAGGCAAGTAGAGTTGGCATTAAAAGTTTGATCATTCATAATTTGGCACTAGGAGCAAAACTGGTTTTGGGGATGTTAATAAACTTAGGATCTTTATGGAGTAGACTTCTCAACAATAAATAATTTTTCAAAGTGAATCCATTGAACATCATCTCAGTGGAAAATACCCCTAAAGGTTCCCATTTCTATAATTTCTTATTAAAACACATGTCACTGATCAAAGATCACATCTCTTGGATAATAAATAATGGAAGACAAGTTTGCTTATGGGAGGACTCATGGGACGGTCACATTCCATTACTGAGTCATCTAAATCTTGAGGAATATTGTCTCTATCTCTTTGACTCTTGGCGACCAAAAGTCATTGTTTATTTGGAACAACATTATGCAAGGTATAGTTACATAGAAATGGAAGAATTTTATTAAATTCCCCATCTCACTAGAATAGAGTGAGTGGTTATCTTATTTAATCTCCAAAAGGAAAGTATTCATTTACTCAAAGGTAAAATCTTTGCATTATATTGGGGATAAATTCAGGCATTACTCATTCAATCTGGGATATCAATTAACTAAGGTGATGGATTCGATGATAGGTTGGGCTAGTTCCCTTTGTTGGAGTAAGGCGGGGTACCTAAAACTAGAGCCTTTTCTTGGATAGCCATGAGAATAAGAGTGATCACTCAAGATAATCTCCAAAAAATTAGTTTTATTAGATCATCATGGTGTTATCTCTATAAAGAAGTGGAGGAATCTATAGATCACTTATTTTTCGCTTGTCCTTTTACAAAGTTATGTTAGGACTGTTTGTGTGGGAAGCTTGGCTAGTTGTGGTTAAGACCTCCCTCTCTCCTATGATGTTTTTATTCCTGGTCATTGGCTTCCCTCAAGGATACCTTCTCTAGGTTGTGGAAGGCTAGTCCTACTATTTTGATTTGACCTATTTGGAAGGAAAGAAACCAAAGGATTTTTACTAGTAAGGAAAGCCATTTTCATGTTGTTATAAAAATATAGATATTTCAATCTAAAAATTTATTTCTAGTCACACACGTATACAAAAAGGTAATTTGACACCCTAAGATTTTAATATATAAGCTAAATGAAACCTATTGTGCATCCTCCCCCCCCCCCCCCCCACCCATTAATGGGTCTTTGGTATTGAAGTCTAGCCATAGGAGGGAACAAAATGCAAACATGATCTTGTCTCCCATAGGTTGGTTCAAATTAAATTTAAAATATACTTCATAAGGAAACCCTAGAACATTAGGTTTAGTATTCATTATAAAGGATTGTTGTGGGTCTCTGATTGGAGAAAGATCCCTAAAGTTGGTTTATAGTACCAATAATGAGGTTGAGACTTAGACACTAGTTTTGGGTATCAGGATGGCTTTGTAGTGTGGACTAGACAAGTTGATCATTGAGGGAGATTATATGGTCATGATTTAAATTCTTAGTAAGGACATTGTTGCCTGGTCGATTAAAAATATTCTGGAATGAATTTGGCATTTTTTGGAGTCTTTCTCTTCGTGGAAATCTCACCATTGCTTCAGGGAATCCAATTCAGCTATTGACATTCTTGCCAACAAATTCATCTCAAAATCAATTGATTTTATGGTGGATAATATAAAAAGTGCTTGGCCTGATTATTTATCCTCATGTTTTAACCTTTTAGGGTTTTACTAAATGTAAATCCTATGTTTGATTAAATCACTGAGTAGTCTAAATTAGTGAAATAATATGCATAAAATAACCATTGATTTGGTATAGATTTTGACTCACTTTGACTTTCCAAAAATAGTAATAAATATGTGGAAATAAATACTTATCTATAAAAACACCTAATATGGAAAGTTTGAGTGCTAAAAATTGAGATATGAATAGATCTAAGTGTTGTCAATTGAATCCCTGTATCATAACCCATCCTATACAATACCACCACATTTAGACAGTAGTGTCATGTGGCTCTAGTGCCCTGATAATGACACTAGTGTCCTCTATGTAGGACTAATTTGAAATTTTGGGTGCACATGTGTCTATGTTTGTTATATCTATTCTTACTTGCAAAAAATCTAAAACTCTATATTGTGCTTGTAATACATTATTTATGATGCAAACAATAATCCTCCTTGCATGTAAGGCATGAGATGAAAAGTGTGTTTGTTATTAGGATAGGCTGGATATCCTCAAAACCTCATTATGAAGAGAGTTACCTACATAACAATACCCTGAGGAGGGATCAAGCTCGACGTAGTTATCCCTAACTAAGTATTATTACAAGTACAAGAAATTATAGAATGATAGTGGTCTTGAATGCATCGAGTATGCTTGAGATTGGAAATCCAAAAAATCTAAGATTAGGGCAGCTATAAATGGTAGTATGCAAGAGTAGAGAAGAATAGGTATTAATAACCTTGATTTTACTTAGCTTATTTTATGTTTGAATAGGTATTTTACATCTAATTTCCATCTAGTGGATAGATGTCTAAAAGTCATGTATCTATAGTGTTATGTAGTTTATGCAGATATTAAAAGATGCTTAAGTTTACCTTAGGAAGGTTTTACCTTTGAAAATATATTCATTCAAAAAATATAGGGTAAAGGAGGTTGGTCATATTTTATGGACACTAGAGCCACATGGCTATAGTGTCCTTAATGTGGTGTTAATGTCCAACTGGCAGACTATTGGGGATAAAGGGCCAGGGTCAGGAAATTAGGGTAAAAGACTATTTTTGAGCTGATTAAGGATGCATGTGGCCTATAAAAAGGCTATACAAGAGTGATATTAGGATATAGTATAGGTTTAGGGCTAATTTAGGAATAGACTATCTCAAGTAGCACTCTTAGAACTCAAATACCACTTTTAGGTGATTACATTTTCCTCCCTTTATGCTAAAAATATAACAAAGTGAAATGACTAATATAAATGAAAAAGAAGTTTACCTAGACTTACCTTGGAAGTGAAGCTCATGAAGTTGAGTATGAGTATGTGAAGTTGGGTCTGCATATGTGAAACATGATCCAATGCATGAATTGCAAATGAAATGTTTATAAATAAATCCTTACTTAAGAGATATCAAAAGCAAAAGAATATGTTGAATAAAGAAGTAACTAAGTAAAATTGAGTAAAGATATGTGAGGAAAGGAGTAAATACACCTCATTTGGTATGCCAACCAATGTATGAACTTGGTGATAACCTTTTTGTGCATGTATATAGTGATCAATAATTAATTAGATTGAACTGAGCTGATAGCTTACTCAATCCTCATGTTTGAGTGGCTTAAGAACTCAATTTGGTTTTGAATCCATTATTACCCACCCCTATTTGGTGGATCATGATATGTTAATAGCTTGGATTGGATTGGTAGTGTGTCCAACCATGTCATGTGGGTGTCTAAAGAACTCAAGTAGGCTATGATTCCATCATTTCACACTTATGTGTAGTAGATGCATCTAAAATTCAATTATGCAAATTGCTATAAATATTTACCTAAGTATATCTAATTATGTATGTTAGTTTCACGACCACTCAGGAATGCCAACCACTGTAGATGGATTAAGTTATAAAACTAGTGATAACCTAGAATATGATTTGAAGTGTATACATCATAGAGAATGACATGGAGTTTTCCATTCCATCTGATTAACTTTTGTCTTATTGAGCATATGGAAAAATATGTTTCACACATACCCCTAATCTGATATCTAAGTATATTGATTCTAGATTGATTTGTAATAACTATATTTGAGTATGTAAACTAAATATGGGAATGATCATGGTACACATAATGCTCCCAATCTGAGAAATTGATATGAATTTGAACTAAACTAGTATGAATATGAGAAAAATTTGAATATAATTGTCAAACCTATATTTAGATTTGTGAAAACCTATAGTGTACCTAGTGTACTATTCTAGATAATTTGAACTATCCTAAAACTGGGGCTACTAAATAGTAATGCCACATCTTGGACAATAGCACCATGTGGTGCTAGTGTCCCTATTTGGGCACTAATGTTTATATGGTCTAAAATTTGTGTCATTGTACTGATTTTTAATTCCCTATTTTTCCTGTATGTTTACCTATGTTAAATTTTCTAAAATTGAGCTTATGTGCTGAAAATGTTATTTGAATGCAATATAGGAGGCTTATCTCTATGATAAACCCCTGTGAATACCCCTTCTTTTGAAGGTAGTTTTTGAACTTGTGAAAGAACTTTTTTCAAAATAAAAAGATCTATAAAAGGTGTGTTAGCCAAAGCATATATGATAATTGTGTGATAATCTAATATAATGTGCATACATAACATCAAAATGTAAGATAATTTGAGCATAAGTATGTTATATAATATATATGTCATGTCTATCATTTCACAAGGATGTCAAGATAGATGTAATCAATGTATATAATAAAAAATATGAGTAGAATTAAGCAACTACCTAGGGGGCTAGGGCATGATGTCCATCATGGCACCCAAGTAGGAAGGGTAGATGTATGAGGTCCCTCATGGCATCAAAACTTGGTGTGTGTGTAAAAAAAAAATATAAGTGTCATGGCCATGACACATATAAGAAAACATACATACAAAACACATGAGGCACATAAAATAGGCCAAGGGAACATAATACAAGGGACATGGGAACCTTTCACTAAATATAAGAAAATAAGACATATAAGGACATGTTGAAATGTCCACATACACAATCAACAAGTAAGTTGTCTTAGAGACACATTGAAGGACATGTTCAAATGTTTGCATACATAATCAGGGAATCACACATAAAGAACATGGGTACATGTCCAAAACATACATATTGTGAATAGAAGTGGTGTAGAGCCAGAGAACAATGGCATATTCAAATGCCCTTGAATAAAATCAACATATAAATATAATCAAGTCTAAACTAGGTAAGTTAGAAATGAAAGTATGAATGAATATGTAATATAAATTTATGTAAAATATAGGATGTACATATGATGAGTATATAGTATTGATAGCCAAAAAAAAAGAGTATGAGTGGCAATGATGAATACCAGGATATAACAATGTTAAAAATAGAATATAAAGAATGTAAGGATAGAACCTGGTAATAGAAATTATGTATAAGATGCCCCCAAGTGGGTGAATGTGTCAAGTGAATAACCATGAATAAGTGTATATGCCCCTAGCGGGTAGAAAATAACAAGTTTGGATCAGTGTGATGGACTTGATACCTATACGTAATCTGTAGGCACTCAAAGAACATGTGAAACATGTAGTATGAAATAATTGACTATACTAAGATAGTTAGCATATGTAGTGTCTAGAAAATATAAGAAATGTAAACATAGCAATGCATATAATCTATACATTTTGTGTTTTTTGAGTAATTATTTGAATGCTTTTATGTTTTTGACATGTTATATTATTTCTGGATTTTTTGTAAATAAGCTATGTACAATCAATATGAAAATAAACTATGCACAAGGAACAAAGAGAGAGAGAGAGTATGTACAAGAAGATAGAAACCATACTAACCAATGAGTCTCATGGGAGACTCACTATCACTATGACCTATGTAAAATATTGGAATGATAATCTCTCATGTTGTGTAAATTGTATGCTAGAGTTGAATGTTGTCATAGTTAGAATCTGAGTATTGTTCATCATCAAAATCATAATATTATTCATCATCAAAATCATAATAACCTTGAATGCTAGAAGGAATTGCCTCATACTGTGGATTTAACCTTTCTGAATTATACTTTGGAATATTGATTGTGATTTTAACCTTTGTAATAGTGATTATTGAAAGTAGATGGTGTTGTGGAGAATATTTTAATAGAAAGACTCTCGTGAGAATTCTTGTTGGCCTAACATGATTTTGACTTTGTAACTTAAGATCTTACTATTTTTATAACATTTCCTATGTATCTAGATATTTTATGTTGATAAACTATATATGTGAGTGATTTTCCTTAGGATGTTCAATAAATACCAAACCTTGTTGACTAACATTATTAATTGTTAGAATAGGAATAATGATTCTTTGGGCCTGCTTGCCCAAACCCTGATCATGATAATAATTACAGATATTTGTGACCAAAATCATACTATTTTTAAATTTGAGCCTCATTTGGGAGAGATATATTTGCATATTTTACTTGATTTACTTGTGCTTATTTTACTATTTATTATTCTCATTATGCTTTTGGAACCTTTTGTTGTTTTGAGTTATGCTTTGGTAACTATTTTTGTATCGTTGTTGAGTTTGACCCTTTTCAAATTTGTATATATGACATTGTATGTTGTTTATATGAAGTTTCATTATGTGAGTCATATATATCCATTATCTATTGTATTTTAGTTTTCAATGCTAAACATGAATCAGTGTGGTGCCCATGCATGATATGATATGCATAATAATATATGGATCTCCTTAATGGGCGTAGAAGGGGCAGGTTGATCAACTTAGATCTAATCATTTACCTGAGTACCTCACTTGAAATCTTATTTGACCTTTTAATGCTTTTTGATTCACTAGCTGTAGATGTACTTTATTCTAATTTTATGTTTTGATATGTAACATTGTTTGCCATAAATTGACTAGGTGAAGATTCATATATATGATTTACATTATTGTTTCATAGAGGTCTTTGTATTGTGAGTTAATTTTCCAATGTTGTAATATTTTTCATGTAATAATGTAAAACTACAATTATCTTGATCATACTGATAATTTAATCACATAGAGTCTCAGAAGTGCAAACCCTAGCTGTTTCTGATTGAACATGTGGGCACACACCCTGTAGAGAAGATGTGTGAATAGGATGAGTAAGGGGATTAGTGACATTGGTATATGTTGTTTCATCTCATGAAGGGGTTATATCATGGACCTAGTTAGAGGGAAAGTAGTTATCACCCTCATGGAGACGAGGAGGAGAAGGAGATTATTGCCTGTGCATAAGATATGACATTACAACTTGAAACATAGTTGTTAGATTATGTGTTAAACCTTTTATGTGTGTATAGGTTTGCTTTTTAATGGAATTCCATATAGGATAAAGATGACATGCTATTAAATATGACATATATTGAAATTAATAGAAAACATAACTTATACTTGTGTTTAGGTCTTATAAGCATGCAAACGAAAGTATTAAACTTTGAAATAAAAAGTGATTAATTTATTATGTTATTATGATCATCATTATATGAAATAAAAATCATAATATATATGGATCTTAAATTTAAGTGTTGGAAATGTAAACCCTAGGGTTGTTTAAGGTTAGGGTTTGTGCAATATTCAAAGTAAATCAAGTTCACCAAATGTTTTATAGGGGTTTTCTAAATATAAATCCTATGTTAAATTAAAGGGATGAGTAGTTTAAATTAGTGAAATAATATGTATAAAATAGCCACTAATTTTTTATATATTTTGACTAGCTTTGACTTTCCAAAAATAGTAATAAATATGATAAATTTAGACTTATCTAGAAAACACTTAATATGAAAGATCTAAGTGCTAGAAATTAAGATATGAATATGTCTAAGTATCATCAACTAGATCCATTTATCATAACCCCTCCTAGATAGTAGTGCCACATTTGGACAATAACACTATGTGGCTTTGTGTCTTGATAATGGTGATAGTGTCCTTTGTGTAGGACTACTCTAAACTTTTGGGTGTAATTGCATCTATGTTTCTGGGTTCTATTCCTACCTAAAAAAATATGAAACTTTTTATTTTGCTTGTAATAGATAATTTATTATGCAAACTTTAATATTCCTTACATGTAGCATATGCAATAAAAAGTGTGTTTGTTAGTAGGATAGACTGGACATCCTCAACACCCTACTATGAAGAGAGCTGCCTATATAATAATACTCTGAAGAGGGATCAATTTTGATGTACTTTTATCTACCTAAGTACTATTTCAAGTGCAAGTGATGCTAGAATGATAGTGGCATTAAATGCTTTGAGTGTGCTTGAGATTGGAAATCTAGAAAATCTGATCTTGGGGAAGCTATAGTTGGTAGTATGAAAAAGTAGGGAAAAATAAGGATTAATAACCTTGATTATGATTAAATTATTTCATGTTTGAAAAGGTATTTTGCATCTAATTTCCATCTAGTGGATAGAGGTCTAAAATTCATGTATTTATAGTGTTCTATAGCTTTTACAAATAGTAGAAGATGCTTAGGCCGACCTTAGAAGGGTTTTAACTTTAAAAATATATCCATTTAGAAAATATAGGGTAAAGGACTTTGGTACCATTTTTGGGACACTAACACCAAGTGGCTCTATTGTCCTTAATGTGGCACTAATGTCCATCTAGTAGACTAGTGGACATAAAAGTCTAGGATTGAGAAATTAGGGTCTAAGACTATGTTTAAGGTGACTAAGGATGCTTGTGGCCCACACAAAGGTTGGAAAGTGTGATAATAGGCTCTAGGATAGGTTTAAGGCCAATCTAGGAATAGGTTGTCTCAATTAGCACTACCAATTTTAAGTGATTACACCTCTTCATCGATTAATTTTAGATAGTGATGTTCCTAATAATATTTGGTTATTAAATATTTATCTTTTTACCATTCCCCCCTTAGTTTTTTGGTCATCACCACATTCATTTTTATCATCGATTGGTTATGTTTCCATCTCCCTTGAGTTATCGAAGATGCATGCAAAGAGGGAGACATATGTTTATAAATGCCTTGGCTAGTCATATGGACACAATTACTTATTTGGACAATTTTTTATAGCTTACTAGCTCTCTCTTCTCTTGGTTAACATGGCCTACCTTGGATGGTGGCTGCTTCTAAACCATTACTTTGTATCACTGGGAAAAAGTGAGCGATGGACTTATTTGGGGAGGCGACTAAGAACAAAGTGAAATGAGTAGTTTTGGTGCTGACACCAAAAATTCTAGAGTCAATTTTTAAAACCCTAGGTTAGTCTTTCATCAAATCTTGCTATAAGACCAATATAAAATTTTCCTTATTCTTAATTGTTACCTCCAATTTATTTTTACTTCTTGAGGATGAACAACACATCATACATTTAGTGGTGTTTTTTGTAAAAACTATTCATAAAATAGGTGTGGCCAAGGATATTACTACTTGTGACCTAGAACATTATATCTTTATGCCTTTCTTTAGAAGGGATGAAGTGGGCCTAGTTCCTTGAGTGATGCTGAAGGAGTTAGAAGGAAGGTTTTTTATTCTCTTCAATTTTATAGAACAAGTATCGAAGGCTTGGAATGATGACCCATCTCAAGTTGGTGTTATCCTCTTGGCTCTTACCCTAGATGATGTAAAAAAGCTAATTTTTGGAGGCTCTTTTTATTGTAAAACATTCCCCAAATTAAATGGAAGTAGTTAAATTATTGTTATGAGTAGCTAGTAGAGCAATTATGTTCTTCCCTAGTTCGATGAAGGCACCCCTATATCATATCTTTGAAATAATTTTGATCCTATATGTGGACCAACACCCTATCTATTTATGGGGCATTTATGCTCCTTATCTAGATTTGGTTAGTTGTAACATGAGTTTAAGAGGTGATTTCATTCGTAGAAGGAAGTGTTTGGGTGGTCATGAGTCTTCAACCTCTCAATAGGGCTTGGTTACTAGTCTAGGTACAATTTTTTATATAGAAGGTGTGTTAGGGGTGGATGATGTTAGAGGTCATTTGGAAAGGTTTCCAAGTGGTGTCTATGTGGATGTTAACTTTGACTTCCCTCCCTATTGTTGATGTTAAAATTTTATGGAGGTTCTAGTATGTCATATTTTTTAATATTTTTGATCCTTTCACTATTCTCTTCCTATATAATGGTTTTTGGCATGAGATGTCACCTCCGTGTTGGTTTTTTGTTATAATAATTTATCACTTAGTGTTTTAATAACCATGTTTACCTTGGGTTTACAACCTTATGGTCACTAGTACAACTTTAACTATGTGTTATTTTGGTACTCTAATATGTGGATGAGGGACTCCTTTAACACTCACTCACCAATACAAAAAAAAGATACAACAATTATGTTTAATGAGATCCAAACAACACTAAGTTTTATATGGATGACACAACATCACAGAGTAATTTTTTTATAGTGATATCCAAATTAAGTATGACATCCATTTGAAATTAGACAATATAACTACCTTATTTGAAGATAAAAATATAAAAAGACATAATTTTTAGTTAAGATTCATAATAAAAAATCTAGCATCAAAAAATAAATATACATTTCATAAATTTAATTAAGATAACACTTATCACAAAGGGTATTTCTCACAAAGAACACACTTTTAAATTGATACATTTCCCAAACATCAATGAGGAAATAAAAAAGTATATAAGAGAGAAAATTAAGATATCCATGTGGACAAAATAACTTAGGCAAAATAAACAATACTATATCAAAGAATTTAATATTACATAGAATGAAAATGCTTATATAAGAATAAAATCATGTGGAAGGAAAAATTGGTCATGACATAGTTAAGGAATATCTCACAACATCTTAGGTGTGAAACTGAGAGGTGTAAAATGCTTAAATAATAATGGGAAAATAAAACATTCCTATTTCATAGTCAAGGAGTGGTAGAGACATGATGGCACTATATTATGGATTGCATAGGTTATAGTGACATCCTAATCAAGTATGATGACAAAATGAAAGTAGATAACTTACCTTTATTTTTTTAAGTGATGAATCCAGACAAAAAAATGAAATCTTGGAAAAAAAGTCATAATAAAAGATCTAACATGAAAAATAAATTGATATTTCACAAAATTGATTGAACAACACTTATATCATATAATTTTATTAGCACTCACATAAAGTCTATCATATCATTGAAGTTAGACAAATATGATACATATTATTATGTGAAGGAAATTTGACCTACTTAATAGACAAGTACGATAAATATTTTTTAAGATACAATTAATATTTTTTAGTAAAGAGAAAAAATCCATTACTTAAAAAAAATCTCTAACTTATTTTATCTTTGACATTTTTCTCAAAGCATGTAATTTTTAATAATTTATCTTTATCTCATAAGTCATATTAATATAGGATTAAATCAATTACAACCAAAACATATATGTGAGATTTCACTTGTGTGTATTTAAGTTATCTTTAAAAAAATCATTTTAAGATGACATCTAATTATAAAACAAGGGACCCACTTAACACATAAACACACATATTTTAATATTAAGTAACCACATGATGATAAGATTCCATACAAACTCTATGAGGTCCAATGAGTAAGTCTTGTATGGATGGTACTATATCATAAAGTACTTGGTTTATAATGATATCCAAAAGTGTGTATGATGAGCATTTATAAGTAGCCACTCTAGTCACTTTATTTGAGAAGACTAAGATAAAAAAACACAGTTTTTAATAAAGATTCATCATTAAAAAAATTAGGATAAAAAAATAAATGGATATTTCACAAATTTTATTGAAATAATGCTTATTGGAGTTTGGATTTTCAAATCAAATAGTGATTGTATATCATAGTTATGACAGTTTGTGTTCTTGGTGTAGAAACAATTTTCTATTTCATGTAGTTTCAAAATGGAAAATCAAACATTCCCTCTAGTTTCCTCTATTCTATGACCATTGGGTGGATTGTGTATGACTAACTCCTGCTTGGGATTTTTTAGTTCTACTTCCTTATCTCTCTAAGGATATTTTAGGACATGATATATTGTATTTTGAGAGTTCTAAGATGTCTTACCCTACGATGGAAGAAAGATTTTGTTTGAGAACTAGCACTAGCTTCAATCCTTTCCCAGATGATGGGTCCAGTAGAGAGGGTTGAAATGTTGGATCAAATAATCACCACGCATTTGATCCCAAACCTTCATAAAATATTTTTTTATCATAGTAATGAGTATTTTCTAAACTTTTTTTCTCAGCTATTTTCCATACATCTTTGGTGTTTGGATAAATAAGACAGTTATCTTAACTCAAGATCACATAGATTTAATTGCCTTGCAATATGTCACTTTATATGGGATTTTTTAAATATGGAATTTAATTTTTATTTTATGTTTGGTATATATATATATATATATATATATATATATATATATATATATATATATATATATATATATATATATAAAAATCAATTATATGTCCTTCGATTCTTCTTAAGATCTTGCATGTTTTATATGAATATATAGCCAAATTTTAATGGAAAAATACTATTTTATAGAAATTGTTTATATGAATACTAAAGCTTACATTGGTTGGGCATTATATATTTTATTGGCATGTGTATGAAGTCTGTCATGAGTAGTACATTAAAAATTATTGATTAGATTATCATCAAGACCCAAATTATTAAGAGAATGTGAGTAATATAAGTGGTTGATGAGTAATATGTATTTTAAGATCAGAAACCATGTGATCTTAGATTATACAGTTCCAAATGATTCCTAAGATAATATTTGAAAATGTATAAAATTTGTTTTATTATTATTTTCTTATGAAAGATTATAAATTTTGACATTATTATTAAAATCTTGTTATTAGACTAACCTATATTGATAAATAAGGGGGATGTGACATAATAGGAATGTAATCTTGTTTGTAATAAAAAGTGTGAAAATAGACGACCCTAAATTTGTCAACCACCTTACTAATGCAAAATAGTTTTTATATTAAATTTGATTGGTATAAAATATTTTAACTATATCAAAATTGACAAAGTTTGGTTGAGAATATAAGTGTAATTTACCACAAATCCAAGCTATCACTAGATTGCAACTATAATATTTTCTATTTTTTTTTGAAGGGAGTCTTTTTAATTTAAGTAATTAAGGGGATTTTCTCAACTTGGATTCAAATTTAAAAATTATCCACCCATATATTATTAGATCTATTTTTATTTTTTTAAATATATTTAACAATTATATGATCTAGTTTTAATTAAATTAAGTATAAATAATTTATTGTATTTAAGAAATTTTATAATTATTTAAAAATAATAAATTGAATGTCCAAATTACATGTAAATATCTATTGACCAATTTAAAAATATCTGTATTATGTGATTTTTAAAATTTTCTATATCATAAAAAAAGCTCAGGATGGGAGAAAATAAGAAGTGAAGTGAAGAAAAGCAATGGGTGTTGTACCTGGACATAGAAATACATTAAGAAAAACAAGATGAAGTGAAAGATGATGAAATTATAGATCACAGGGAAGGAGTTATTGCTACTATAAAAAGTGTGGA
>JARHVA010000771.1:700000-717500 GCA_037957365.1 Torreya grandis | reverse complement strand
TTTATGGATTATGTGATTTATTCAGTTATGAAGTCATTTGAAGTTGAATATCCTTATAAGCCTTAAAAATGAATTCAAGGCATTCCAGTAAGAATATGGAATACTAATCTTATAGTTTTAATACTTATTACTATATGGAAATCCTTGATATTAATTCAATTATAGAACCATTCATTTAATAAGATAAATTATTATGGTTTTCTATATTATAATGTTTAGTAGAAAGTAATCAACTTGCCAACTATAAGTTGACTTGGATTGACTTGATTTTTAGTGCAGGAAAAGACACTTTGACTTAATCTCCTCTTTTCAAAATGATCTCATCCAAATGATGTACTTTTACTGGATTGTTTTAATTGCTATGGTTTCTAGTGTAGACTTTGAATATCATTGGAAAATCTATGACATAAAGGTTATTATTGATGCATATAGTGATACTATAAGGACCTTATGTATTAATTTTTCATCTACCTAAAACTCTATGTATTATATAGATAACTTATGAAAGATTCTAAGAGTATGTAATTTATACTCTAGTGGGTGATCTTGTGAATTTGGTATAAACTTGATGTTGTAGGATGACTATTATAGTCATATAATCATTGCATATAATGGATCTATTATTAATGTATGAAACATCAATAATATTGCTTTGAATATTATTTGAGACATGAAGATGATTGATTCCTTATAGTCTTGTGTTAAATTTTGGGCATCTAGTTTATGGCGTCTTTCAATTTACCATGATGTTTCTAACTTAACATTCAGTTAGATGTATAAAAGAGGGCCTAATGAATAATATGATAAATTTATTATTACTTTTATAATTTTTATTTTTAATGAGCGGTAGAATAAAATATAGGATCGCCTATCTTTATTTTTACAAAAGGTTAGAATGTTGCTCTATCTTAGAATTTTTTTTCCTAATTGATTTGTTCATACTACAGTTAGATTTTTAATATATGAACATATATACTTATATGTGTCTATTTGGTCATGTATGAAATAATTAATTATTGTGGGTTTATATGAGCTGTTTCCTAATTAGGCTATCCAAAAGTTATTTTTGATCAAATATATACCATATTGAAATTTGTAATGCAAAATAACACGTGCATTTATAAGCAGAATAAATAGGTTATATTATTGATCAGTTATTTATTGTCATGTAAACAATGATGTAAAATTATTATATTCATTCATTATCTCTTCATTGTCAAAAAAATGTGGAGTCTTAACTCAACTAATATGTTTAAAACAATTATTTTGGTTGGACACTTTCCTGGTAACTACTGGATATAGTGAATACTCATGCACTACAAGTTTTTCTATCTTGAGCATTTTATGAATGATCCTTGGATAAGGGATTTAAATAAATTCCATACTAACAAACTAAGATTTTAAACATGTGATGTCTAATTTGATAAAATGTATTATATATAAATGAATTAAAGGGGTCATTAGAATCAATTACTCATAGGAGGTTTGTTTGGATCATCCTATAACATATTAGATGTTATCCTATAACAAATTGGAAGTTATCCTATAGCAGATTGGATGTCATCATGTAGCAGATTGGATGTCATCCTATAACATATTGGATGTTATCCTTTAACATGTTTGGATCTTCCTATATCATGTTAGGATCATCATAATAAATCATACCATAGGTAAGTCTTCTTAAATAAAGGGATGGAAATTGTTTGGTTGGCACAATATGGAAAATTCTATTTAAAATATATTTTATTGAGCATGATAATCATATTTATCTTTATTGAACCTTTAAGGTTATTCTATATTCTATTTTGGAATGCAATTTTATTGTTTTCCTCTCCTTGTGTGATGTGTGATGAATTGCATGGATGAAAAGTAAAAAAAAACTAGGTCAAGTTAAGTTCATTTCATCCTCACTCTCTGTTCTTCTTCCCCAGAGAAGTTTTGCTACAATAAATGCCCCATAAATGCAAAGAACATGAACATTATCCTAGGAATAGTTCTCATGTAGTTTTAAATTGAGATACCTTTCCTAATCAAAATATATATTTTGAATAAGGCTTCAAACATGCCTTCTCCTGCTCCACTTTTACAATCAATGGAGAAATCTGATAAAGAGAAGGGGAAAACTCTCAAATAAAAAGTGGTTAACTTAATAAATAAAGAAAATATTTAGGACCCCTCATGGAAACCGGTTACAAATTGATTTAAAATTGGGACACTTAGATCATAGTTAGATTCAATCTTGGTTGAGGAGGTTATCAAAGACATAAGCAATTTATAACTTAAAAAGGTTAGGAGTAGGGGACTAGAGTCTTCTGCAAAACAAAGATGATGAATAATTAAAAAATATTTTGAGGTAATCCCAAATATTTTTCAATTCCACATCTTCTACATTAAAATCCTCTACATGGCCCTTAAGTATTATGGAATAAAATATAGAAAAGAAAATATTTATGTGAAAAATTGAGTTGACTTAGAGCTTTAAAGCCATAAACAATCTCGAGGACATGTAACTAGGTGGTAAGAGTACCCATACCACCATGACATTACAAAAATCTAAAGTTGGGAATGACAGAGGCTTGAATGCTTCTAAAAAATTTCTGTTTATAAACCTGAGTCTTCACTATGGTAATTGATCCACACCACTAAGTCACACCTACTGAGCATTGTTGCATAGTTGTATGTTTTCTAATAGTGGATGTTATTAAAACATATAAATTTATGCCCGTTAAATTTGAATGTATCTTGATAAAACAAATATAATATGTTTTATGATTTATCATATTGTATTTATAAAAGATAATAGTATTCTTTGTTTTAACATGCAACCATTGAGGTTTTATTTTATGAAATAAGCTTTTGAATTTATTTGTATGTAATTAGTTATAGACTATTATTTTTGTTTGTAGGTTGAATTTTTGGAGATGATGTGGATCCTGACTAGGCCACTTTGAGACGTAACAAATATTATGAGTCCCATTTCATGTTAGAGGAGTTATTTCTAATTTCTTGATCAATATTGTTAAAGGAAGAATAATGTTGTCTTATGATAAATCACATCTAAATAATTGATCAAAAAATGGGAACAAACTCCTCTTATACCATAAGATGCATCCAAAATAAAAACACATTAATTATTTCATCCAAAATAATTGATGGGAGAATGTAAGTGAGATAATTAGTTGATGTGTAATATGTATTTGAATATTTATGACTATGCAATATTAGATTATTCACTTCCAAATGATTCCTAAAATAATATCTTAAAATGTATAGACATTGTTAGAGAAAACTATTTTCTTATGAAATCTTATTTGGAAGAGAAAGTTTGAAAATGGCCGACCCTAAATTTAATAATTTTATGTTAAATTTGGTGTAAGTGGCTGATGACTAGTACCAAAATAATATGTATTTGGAGTCTTTGAGATGATTGATGACTATGAAATCTTAGATTATATAGTTCCAAATGATTCATAAGATAATGTCTGAAAATGTATGGAGTTTGTTGAAGAAAAAGTACCATTTAAAAATAAGTTAGAAATCTATTTTCTTATGAAACTTATAAATTTTGAGATTTTTATTACAATCTTGTTATTAATAGTCTAGGTACATTTTTTTATATAGCGGGTGTGCTATGGGTGGGTGACTTTAGTAGTAGTTTGGCTAGGTTTATAGGTGGCATCTATGTGGATGTCAAATACAACTCCCCTTCCTATTTTCAATGTTCAACTTCTATCGAAGTTCTAGTACATCATGTTTTTTAATATTTTTTGATCCTTTCCTTGTTGTCTTCCTATGTAATGGTTTTTGGCATGAGATGTCACCTCCATGTTGGTTTTTTGTTATAGTACTTTGTCACTTAGCATTGTAATGACCATGCTTGCCTAGGGTTTATAACCTTATGGTATCTAGTATGCCTTTAACTATGTATTATTTTGGTACTCTAATATATGGGTGAGGGACTCCTTTAACCCTCAATCACCAATAAAAAAAAAGATTCGATAATTTTTTTAATGAGGTCCAAACAACACTAAGAGTTATATGAATGTCACTACATCATAAAATACTTGGTATATAGTGATATCCAAATTAATTACGATATCCATTTGAAGGTAAACACTCTAACCACCTTATTTGAAGACACAAATATAAAATAACATATTTTAAAATTAAGATTCATATTAAAAAATATAGCATAATATATATATATATATATATATATATATATATATATATATATATATATATATATATATATATATATATATATATATATATATATATATATATATATATATATATATATATATATATATATAAAAATTGAGAGAGAACTTATCACAAAGGGGATTTCTCACACAGAACACCCTTTTAAATTAAAAGATTTACCAAAGGTGAATTAGGAAATTAAAAATTATATAAGAGAGAAAATCAAGATATCCATGTGGAAAAAATAACTTAGGCAAATGAAAGAATACTATATCAAAGAATTTAATCCTACACAAGACGAAAATGTTTATATAGGAATAAAATCATGTGAAGGCAAAATTATTGATAGCCTAGTTCAAGACTAGATCACAACACCTTAGGTGTGAAAATGAGAGGTGGAAAATGCTTAAATAAGAATGGGAAATAAAAAAATTCCTATTTCATAGTCATGGGGTGGTAGAGACATGATGACACTATATTATGGAGTACGTAGGTTATAGTGACATCCTAATAAATTATGATGATAAAATGAAAGTAGATAACTTACCTTCCTTGTTTTAAGTGATGAGGCTAGACAAAACAATGAATTATTGGATAAAAATTCATAATAAAGGATCCAACATGAAAAAATAAATTTATATTTCACAAAACTAATTGAACAACCCTTTTATCAAATAATTTTATTAGCACTCACATAAAGTGCATCTAGTTGACGCACAATTATGATACATATTATTATGTGAAGGAAATTTAACCTACTAAATATACAAGTATGATACATATTTTTCAAGGTACAATAATAATTTTTTTATTAAAGAGAAAAAAATCCATTACTTAAAAAAAAATCTCTAACTTATTTTGTCATTGATAATTTTTATTGAAGCATATAATGTTTAATAACTTATCTTTGTCTCACAATTCATATTAATATAGGATTAAATCAATTAAAACTGAATCATGTATGTGAGATTTCACCTATGTGTATTTAATTTATCATTAAAAAATTCATTATAGAATGACCTTTAATTATAAAACAAGGGACCCACTTAACACATAAACACACTTAACTATTTTAATACTAAGTAACCACATAATGATAAGATTCCATACAAACTCTATGAGGTATAATGACTAAGTGTTGTATGGATGGAACTATATCATAAATTACTTGGTTTATAGTGATATACAAATTATGTATGATGAGAATTTATAAGTAGCCACTCTAACCACTTTATTTTTTATAGAACAAGGTAGGCCAACAATATACAATTTTTTGACTTCAATTTTGGCACATACAAAAAACACCTTCACTTTATTCTAATGTTTTTTCAATGTAGATTGAATTTAAAGGGAAAATTACCCTCCCTTGATAAATATCATGTTAGACCATCTCTTTATATATATATGAATACCCTAAAGTTCATTTTCAATTATCTCCAGCAGAGGTAGACTAGGTATTGACCATGGAATTTATACTTCCCTTGGATCTTCTAATTTTTCTTCAAGATATACCATATTGGAACGTAATGAATTTAATGTGCAATCTCTTCACTCAAATAATTTAAAAATTTACATGGAATGTGAAACCAAGCACTACAGTATATCAACAAGCACAGTCTACAGTCAAATGTGTATGCCAAGTAGTAAAGCACTGTTGGCCTGACAAAGATATAAGGGTCAGTCATATGGTTATTATTATTAAATATAATAATTTTTTTGATTGTGTGAAAGCAACATAAGTTCGATAAAATTTTTGTGCTTATTTCAATTTCCAAGTCAATATGTGGATTTCATTAGACATAAGTAGCATGCATCTCTCTCTTATATTTGATATACAAAAATCTGCATCTTGAGTTCCTTCTCTAAAAGTTTAGTGTTTCATTTAAACATTTAGCTAGTTATCTAGAAAACAATAGTGTGTAAGTTTTATTTCAATGTTGGTTCTTTTAGGCCTTTTTTCTTATTTCCTAAAGTAGCAGGTATTATTGCTAGAATGGATTTGTTTCCCCCATATAAACAAAGGATATTTTAGGACCTTAGATATTAGAGTTTGGATTTGCAAGTTAAACAATGATTGTATATCTTATTTATGTTATTTTTTGATTCTAGTGTAAAATAATTTTTTTATTTCATGTAGTTTCAAAATGCAAAATGAAACATTCCCTCTAGTTTCCTCTATTCTATGCCTAATGGGTAGATTGTGTATGATAACCCCTGATTGGGATTTCTTAGTTCTACTTCTTTGTCTCTTTGAGGATATTTTAGGACCTAAGATATTGTGGTTTTAGAGTTATAAGATGTCTTACCATAATATGGAAGAAATATTTTGTTTGAGAATTAGCACTGGCTTCAATCCTTTCCTAGATGATGGGTCCCATAGAGAGGGTTGAAATGTTGGATCAAATAAACACCATGCAGTTGATCCCAAAAATCCTTTGTAAAATAGTTTGTTTTGTGATAGTAATGATTATTTTATAAACTTTTTCTATTATTTATTTTCCATATATCTTTGGTGTTTATATAAATAAGAAATGATCTTAACTTAAGATCACATAGATTTAAATACCTTGCAATATGTCACTTGATATGGAATTTTCTTAATATGGAATTTCATTTTTATTTTATGCTTGGTCTAATTTTATTTTTATCAATTATATGTCCTTTAATTATTATTAAGATATTTCATGTTTTATATGAATGTATAGTAAAATTTCAATGGAAAAATATTGTTTTATAGAATTTTTTTATATGAACACTAAAGCATGCACTAGTTGGGCACTGTATATTTTATTAGCATGTGCATGTATTTTGTCTTGAGTAGTGAAATTGAAATGAATGATTAGATTATCATCAAGAACCTTATTCATGAAAAATAATACTTGCACTAGTAGGGCATTATTTATTTTATTGATAAATCTAGGACATCAAAAGGCCCAGACATCTAACTAGGGTCACAAACATGGCCCCCATTCATCAAGTGGTTTCCTGGTGAACAATAAAACTTGCACTAGTTAGGATTTACTTATTTTTTGGTGGGTAAATTTGGGAAATCATAGGCCCAGTCATCTAATTAAGGCCACAAACATGACCACATTTATCCAGCAGTCTAGAGGAAGGATCTGAACCTGAGTCTTCATAATGGTAACTATTCCACACCACTAAGACATACCTACTATGCATTATTATCTGGTTGTATTTTTTCTAATTATGGATGTTATTAGAATTTATCAATTTATTCCTATTATATTTGAATGTTTCATGCTAATACAAATTCACTGTATTTTATGATTTATCATACTTTATTTAAAAATGAGAATTGTATTATTTGTTTTAACATGTGGACATTATGGTTATATTTTAGGAAATAATCTTTTGTATTATCTATATCTAATTAATTACTGATTATATTTGTCATTTTCATGTTGCATTTTTGGAGATGTTATAAATCTTGACCAATCTACTTCAATCTATATCGAATCCTATGAGTCCCATTTCATGTCAAAGGAGTTTTATCCCATTTCTTGATCAATGTTGTTAAAGTAAGAACAATGTTGTGTTCTCACAAATCACAACTAAATAACTGATCAAGAAATGGGAAAGATCTCCTATGATACTATAAGTGGCTGATACATTGTAATATCCCTTCGGATATCAAAACAAAAGCTCTGAATTGCTTATCTGAATTTTTGCAAAAATATATTCAAATAGATAAATAAATCACAGTATAATCTCTTATTTATTTGCTCATAAGCTTACAATAGAGGTCCTCTGTCAAGTATACAAATAATATTGAAAGTACGACCTTAATAGCCTGAATATTCCACAAACTGGGAAAGAAATCTGGATCTGGTATGTCTCGGCCTACTGTGTAACAAAACACAGTCACCGACGTCGGTTATACTACCGTCGTTGGTTGACCTGTAGTCGTTAACTTGACGATGTCGGTGATATGTTGACTGATGTCAGTCTCTGTAGGTCTCTGTTCACCGATATGTTGATTCGTACAACTACTAATATAGAACTCCCTGTATGCTTGATCCTGATCTGTAGAATTATGGGCTAATACAAAAGATCTATATCTGGATAATTCTTGAATCAAAACCCAAAATAATGAAATACCTATAAACCCTTGTGATAGCTTCTGGGTGAAGTTATCTCTCAAACTTGTAAACACTTGTGATAACTTCTGCATGAATTTATCTCTCAATTTGGCAATAGATCGGCTGATCTCTCACAACCTCTGAATCTCACACAATGAAGAGTTGACGTTCTTCAATGCAAATGGAATCTTGGAACCCTTGGCTCAGTCTTCACAGAAGAATTTCTTAACAAGAATCAATATCAATAATAATAATCATGAATACAAACTCTCTCCCATGAGAGATTCTTATACCCTTCCAAAGGTGTGCTTGCTAAAATTAGATTCCCTTAAATTAGACTTAGGGCTTCCTTAAATTAGAACTAGGGTCTTAAAATTAGACCAATTCTTAAATTAGAACTAGGGTCTTAAAATTAGACCAAATAATTAATAATTAATAATTAATTAAAAGTAGACCAAATAATTAATATTTGATTAAATCAATCAAATATTAATATCTCCCTTAATTCATGTCCAAAAGAGCCCGAACGAAAGCCAACTAGAAAATTTTGCTAAACGAAGCCAAGCCAATCTCCATCAAGACCCTCTAACCACCCTATTAGCCTACGAGGGTCGCATAATAGGCTAACCATGAACTCAGAACATGTCAACTAAAAAGGGGATATGACATACATCCAAAAAAACAACACATTAGCTATTGCATCCAAAATAATTATTGGGAGAATGTGAGTAGTGTAAGTGGCTGATGAGTAATATGTATTTGGAGATTGGAAACTATGCAATCTTAGATTATACATTTCCAAATGATTCCTAAGATAGTATCTAAAAATGTATAGACTTTATAGAAAACTATTTTCTTATGAAAGATTATAAATTTTGACATTTTTATTACAATCTTGTTATTAGACTAGCCTATGTTGATAAATAAGGGGGATGGGACATAATAGGACTATTGTAGACACCTAAAACTGGCCACTAATGACCTCCAACTAGGGTTTTGGCTGATTTCCACCCAAAATGCACAATTTGGCCTGAAAACACTAAAACATGTTAAATGATGAGAAATTGACATATTCAAGTGCCAATTTTGGCCAGGGTATCCCTAAATAGGGAAATGCAATTTATGGGCCAGCTAACTTTGATCAGTTCATTCTGAGTCAAAATGCCAAATTTGCACCTGGGTGCTCTGGATTTCTCTTTTCTATCAAACATCTTGCACAAGACATGTGCCTTTGTTATTTGTTGTTGGTAACATCCTAAATGGGAATGTGGTTCCAACACATTTGATAGTGCCTTCTAATTCCAATCCAATCAAAATTTGGACTAATAATAAGACATTATGATCAATTTGAGTTATTTATGCACAAAGTTCTTAATCATGCTTAAGAGCTAATGAATCCAAATCAAGGCCTAATTAATAAATCAATGGAAACTTGTTGAATACTTATTTTTAGAAATAAATATTAAATATCTGTATCATCAAGTGACCTCATTTCTTCAGAAGACATCACTAGGCCATAAATGCCACAAATATCAATATACATGCCTCTCATGCCTCATCAATGCCTTCCATGATGCCTTCCATGCCTCTTAATTTATCCTTCTTCTAATGCCATGATGAGGATAATTACAAACTTAATTCCAAAAATGGAATTAATCCTCAACCACACATCTCAATCTTGAGATGGATGATTGAGGTTAATTCTAATCAAATCCAAAAATATATAAATAGAGAAGCTATGAACCTCATTTCTAAGCTATTTTGGTGTAAATTTATTATACTCAAATATCTTCAAAAGCTTAATTAGTGCAAAGTTATAATGTAGGATTGGTTTTAAAAGCTTCAAGCAAATAGTGTTATAAAACCAAATTGATTCCAAGTCAAGCCAAGCCACAAGCCAAAGGTGCCAGAGAGAGATGGTGGTAGCCAAGCTTCCATTTCCAAGGACTTCATGAGCACAAGCCAAGAAAGCCACCACTACAAACGCATTTGGAGCATCCAAGGAAGGTGAAGGAATTCTTGTGTTTGATTCCTTGCTTTTTTATTGTGTTTGTCATTTACTTTTGTTAACTAAGCTCTCCCTAGTGTCTAGGCCTAGAGATGTTATGCTATTTATGTGTTTATTTCATCTTGTTTTCATTTTGGAACTAACACCATACTAACCATCCTCTCTTGAGTCAAATTCCTAAATCATATTATGGCACGCCTGGTGGGACTAGATGCATCCTACACATGAAGGAGACCATTTTGCAACTTTAAAATATTTATTTGAGCCTTTAAAACTCTTACAAATTGATTTTCTAACTTTGTTTTTCCATTTTTATTTGCCACAATTTTTCATAGTAATTGACATTGGTAGATATACTGACATTGGTTACCTGATAGTAACTAACATTGATAGAAATACTGACATCAATTACTTGGCTTAATCGACATTGGTTACCAAAACTGACATTAGCCAGATCTTGGTTAGTTGTAACTGATGTTGGTGGTAATAATTGACATTAGTCACTATGTTTTTCCAAAAACACAGACTCGAGAGCTACTTTTCCAAAGTTTATTATTTCAAACTCAAAAGGGCTTCAAAGCTAAAGGACATGCTAACAATTTTGGTATAGGATCAAGCAAGATATTTACTCAAAAAATGTTTAAATCACTTTTGCATGCTTAAAAATTAATTAGGAACCTTGTTTTGGATGTTTAACAATGAATTTAGGTGTTTTTGATGAATGCTTTCAAAGTCTGCAACTAAGACCAAGGGGTGAAATGAACACCACCAAATCTTTCCTTTTGGGCTTAAAATTAAACACACTTGTCAATTTTTGTTTGCAATAGTTGTTTAATCAAATCTTGTTTGGAAAAAAGAGGAATGTTGTGTGTATGCTCTTCCATTTCTCCCCTATAGGGAACCCTTAGAATCAAAAGTGCCATTCCTATTGTAAGTAGGCTAGTCCAAGGCTTAGAAAGAAAATCATCTAAAACACTCCCTAAAAACTCATCAAAGTTTGGGTGACCTTGAAAATGACCCTAAAGTCTTTCTACTTTCATGCTTTATTTATTTTTATGCAACTTGGTTTGCAAGGGGGATGTCATTACCTCCCTTGAGTTATTTAGGGAAGCTTTGACTTGAGGTTTCACCTCCCGACATTGACTTCATTTAGATCCTTTATAGTTTCACATGGGATGTATCTACATTTGGACATCACACTACACTAAGCAAACAATAGGATGTAGTGGTTCTAAAAAGGACTAGACCTTTTCACAACTAGCCAATACCACGGTCACCCAATTTTTGTGCTTGTCTTTTGCATCATTTTATGTGAAAGTCATTGTGTAATTGATTCCTCTATAATAATTGAAACCTTATTAGTTTAGTAAACCCCATTTTACCATACCCTTGATAGGATTTGGATGATTATAGTTAGTGTAATTTGGTCATTTTTTATTGGTATGCTTTAAGACTAAAACTTGTTTTTGTTTGTTCGTAAGCCATGTTAAAACAATGTATTTGAGTTGTAAAGGGTAGTGTTATGTTTCCCAAATCATGTCAACAAAATTTGAGCCTTTTAAGTCTTTTGAAGCATAAACACTGACCACATCATTTGAGCATGCTTACGCCATTATGATGCTCAATTTATTTCAAGACTCATTTACCATTGTATCAAAACCATTTGTTTTAAACCATTTTATATATACCATTTAGACCTTTATCTTGTGCCGTCATGCTGTCTAATCTTGTCTATCCTTATTAGTCAAATCCTAGTTTTCAACATTGAGTTTTTAATTAGCCTTGTTATGTTTGAATCCAAAAATTTATTGATTTATATTTAAGCCTCAATTCATGGGGCTAATACATAGATCTTTCTCTTTTGGGTTGCATAACTTCAGTTAATTGATTACCCAAAATTGAAAACTATTGATGGTTTATTTGTTTAATGCCTATCCTCATCATTGTTTGTACCTTTATTTGGGAGAAAATAGCCTTTATAGAAGATCCTTTTTGTCTTATGCCTTATGCCAACTGATCATGTTTATGTTTGATTTTATGTGCCGAGTTTATGTCAAAGTTATTTACAAACTTGTTAGATTAAATTAAATCACATCAACCTTTGTTTTGAGTCTATATTTTGATGTCATTTGGCCAAAATTCCTAGCATGCCTATTTGTTTGAGCCTAAATTTTGACTCTGCATTTGGACAAAAGACCTAGTAACTCAAATCTTCCATTTTCTAGTTTAGGCCTTGTTTGGAACACTTTGACCTAGACCTTTGACATTCCAATTTTTATTTAGATGTTTGACCTTTTGTGCATGTGACATTTGATGTTAGGATGTTTTAGGCCAATTCTTAGCATAAATCATTTTGGAGATACAACTCCACTTTTAAACCATATTGGAGACACAGCTCCATCCCTTTGACCAAGTTAGACCAAGTTTGAACCATTTGTCCTTTGGGCTTAGTTTTTCAAAGTTTGTAAAACTCTAAGTCTTTTTATTTCTATAGCTTTCATCATTTACGTGGATATGTATTGATACACCTATGGTGGAGTCACTTAAAATCTAAATTATGATAGAATGGCTGTAGAAAATGACTTTTATAGCTTTTGTCAAGACCCCAATGATGTTAATATGGTTTATGAGATAGATTCCTATCTACCTCATATTAATCATTCATGGGAACAAATTCATGAAGCAACTTATGATCCAACTCGAGATATTGATTGGTATGAAGAGGCTTGTGAAGAGGAATTTGAAGACCCAACTATAGATAATGTTGTTTGGGATATGAATCCATACCCTCTTTTCAAAAATTAGTACATGGAATATAGTCAAGACCTGGCTTATGAGCCAACTCATGACTGGGATGATATGGTTTATGAGGAAAACTTGGATGCTTTTACTTATGTAAATAATCAAGTTTCATGACATACCTTTGTTATCCAATCATCGACTACCCCTAACCCTCCTTTGGATTATATGAGCCATCAAGATCTGTAGTATCCAAGGAATACCATTACCATTCTTAGACCTAGTACTTTAGCTTGTGTGAGCAACCAAGCTCCACAATGCACAACCATTTCTATATCAGGACCTCATCCTTTGGTTTGTGTGAGTAATCAAGCTCCACAATGCCCCTTCATCATTCCAAGACCTAGTCCTTTGGCTTATGTGAGCAATCAAGCTCTACACCACCCTATCGTTACCATCTCAGGAATTTGTCCTTTGGCTCATACAAGCAATCATGCTCCCTAATTCCCTACCATTATCTAACCACCACTCATTCCTCATCTAGAACCAATCCAAACCAAACCTCAATTGATATAATCTTTTGAAGACTAAGCTATGTTTAGAACTAGTGTTTTTTAACTCATTGAAAACTAAGGCCAAGAGAACCAACCAATCTAAGATGTTTCTATTGAATCCAATATTTGTGATAAGTTAACATATGATAAATTGGCTATTGATCCTATATAATTTATTGAGGAGTATCACTCTGATAATCTAGTCTTTACAGAGTCACTTTTTAATGATTATAACCACCTTTAGGCAAATCATTACCTTAACCATGTACCTATTTTTCAATATCCTCCTATTGACAAGCCAATCTCTGAGGAGTTATCTCTTGACCTATTTACCATCCTAGAGGAGTCTCACTTTGACAAACTAGTTTTTATGGAGCCCATTATGCCATCATAGGCCATTACTTGTCAAAAACCAAATATTCAACAAGACATCATTGTAACATAGTAACCATCAGATGAAGAATCAAAATTAGAGTCAGTTTTATTCTTGAATCAACATCAAAATTAGAATCAACATTAGTCTCAACATTAGATTTAGAGTCCTTTGAGTTAGAATTAGATTTAGAAGAAGAATATGTTCATGGTTGTTACAAAATTAGTTAGGCATGCCTCCTAGATCAATTTGAATACATTTGTGATCCTTCTATGGTTTTTGAGGATGATTACTTTAGTTTTGACATAGGTTCTCCTAGTATTTTCTATGAGGATTATATAGCCTCTCCCCATTCCATTACCATTCCATAGGCCATTACCATCAACCAAGATATCCATATAATTGACATTCCATCTCCCACAAGTGTTGATTTGGATCGACATAATTACACTTTGTTGACTGCATCCATGGTGAAATAGAAATTTAAGAAGAGCAAGCAGGCCAAGACAACATTCATATAGTAGATGAACACTCTCCTAGTGATACCTTTTTAGAGGTGCTAGGGGACAATCAAAGTTAGAACTCAACATATTTTTGTGACACCTTCTTGGAGGTGCTATGGGACAATCAAGACAACTACATTGGTGAAAACCTTTTTTAGGCACCAATAGATGAGCACAAAAGCTATTCACTATTAGATGAAGAAAAAATCAAAGATCAAATCAAAATAGCTTCCTATCTACAACCTAATCAAATAGAAGCTACTCTCAGGCCCAAACAACAAAAAATATGATGGTCCTATTAAGATAAAAAGACTTAGGCCCCACCACAACCAAAATTATGTCAAATTTGGCATCAATAACACTACATGTGACTAAAATTCATGATCTTCATTTATTTCCTCACCATTCCACATTCCATTATCATCTGCCATTCCATTTCATAATCAAACCTACCATCCATTATTTTTCCTTATTTACCATCCATGGTCACACTTTCCTTTGCAGAGGCTACAAAGATACCTTGTCTTGATGCTTGAAGGAATTAGAATTAATGACTAAAGAAGATCAAAACAACATTCTCAACATCCAAATCTACATCAAGTTCTTAACAGAGTAGCTATTCATATGAGGTTTAGGATAGCAATTAACATGATCAAGTATTTTTTTTGTATCATTTGTTGATTAGGATGTGCATCTCCACATCAACAAGAATAATAGAATCAAAAACCACACACAGGCCAACAACATGTACCATATTGTCTCATATTGCCATGTCATTGCCATTATTACATATTCATTTCCCATTATTGTAGATCCTAGCCATTTACCCCCATAACTTGGGGGCAACCCTCTTAAAATTTTATCTAATCTATCTAGACCATCATTATCCTTAACAATGCCATTCCATCTTATCATTCCATTACTATCTACACCAAAGCCTATTTTTAGTCATCCTACCAATCCTATTTTGATCTTGGTTCATTTGGTTCTTTTTATACCTTTTATGGGGGGATTCCAATCAAGTTTCAACAATCAATCCAATCCATGTTAATAATGATAGTCTATGAAAGTACTGTGATAGTTGATCTGTTAAGATATCATTCATCCTATATCCACATTTGTTTATGTGAGCTTGATTATAACTACCTACGGGCAAGTCAGTGTTTCACCAGTCTTGCTAATAATTATAACCACTTATGGGAAAATTAGTATCATTGACCTATGCCATTGTATATTAGTTATAACCACCTATGGGAATACTAGGAGAAACACTTTTTTATCAGGTATTACTGTATCACCTTGCCATTACTATTTTCATTTGACTAGCCATTTGTCAGATTTGAGAACTTGTCAGGACCTAGTTGGTTTTCCCCCACCTTTTGTGTGGATGGAATTACTATGACTTGAGGCCATTTTAGGATTATATGGGTCATGATCAATTCATGTTGAGGTCACCTCAGTCCCCCTTTCTATACATTGTCACCATTTTGAGAGTAACCTAAGCCATACACTCATTATTTTGTGATCAACCTAAGCCAAACAATCTTTCCATTTTACAAGCAGGTATCTTGTCATTCTCTAACAATTTAAGATACCTCAAAATGCAAAAAACATTTATAACATTTCAAAAATTCAAAAATATTTGTCCTGTCTAATCCTAGTCAGTTATCCTTGATCTGCCTTGCTGGGGCATTGTCATTGTTAGGATGTTTTTTTTGCTTTCAAGATTTCTATTTGTTTGTTTATTTCAAGTTGTTTGTTTATTTATTTTCATATTTATTTGTTTGTTTGTTAAATTTCCTATATATTTGATTTTAAAACTGTTGCCTTGACTCAGTCTATATGTATTCATTGGGTGATTCCTTGAGCACATTATTCTTGAGTCTATCCATATTCATACATCAACATTATCATCATGGTTTTTATTATTGGTGCATTATTTTCAAGTGTTTATTGGATATTGGGAGTCAGTCCTTACACATATTTTGGCCAAGTCTTCATGGTGTTCTATCATGAAGCCTACCATCACATGCTATAGAAAAAATTAGCTTTAGGAAGGTCTATAATCAATGGAGTTGTAAACTTTTCTCCTTGGCACCTTGGAAAATCCTTCCATCCCACCCTTGATCAAATCAACCTAATGGCAATTCTAGTTGTATCATTGCTACTTAGGATGAGTATCTCCTCATTAGTAGGTACAACTAAGTCATTCTATTGATCCATCTCATTCTTCTATTTATCTATTTCATCACTTTACACCTGCTCATCTTTAATGTGTATTCCAAGTTATATCCTTGACTTATGCTTGCTAATCAGCCCTAACTGGGGCAAAATCATCTTTAGCCAATCCAAGTCTCTTAATGATTATAACTAGCTATGGGTAAATCATTATTTTTAATTTTATTCCTAATTATAATCACCTTTGGAAAAATTAG
Source organism: Torreya grandis (assembly GCA_037957365.1). Classification (NCBI taxonomy): domain Eukaryota; kingdom Viridiplantae; phylum Streptophyta; class Pinopsida; order Cupressales; family Taxaceae; genus Torreya; species Torreya grandis. The sequence continues at coordinate 700,582 of JARHVA010000771.1, read as the reverse complement.
TATCCCTTTTACATCAATGCTTGCAAGCATTTTCTCATTGGGATTAATCTCAACCATAGGTTAATTCCACCTTTCTTCTTATTTTTTTTGGAGGGACTATCAATCAATAAATGTGATGACCACTCCCTTGAGGGGGCATCATCATAGGCTTCCCAAAACCATTTGGAGCTTTGTTCTTCAACTATCATCTTCTTTTTTGGCATACATGCCATTTCTCATTCGTTGAGAAGATATTGCTTTACCTACAATTTGCAATATCTTCCCAAATAGGGGTAAACTACAGACACCTAAAACTGGCCACTAATAACCTCTAATCAAGATTTTGGCTAATTTCTACCTAAAATGCATAATTTAGCCTAAAAACACTAAAACATGTTAAATGATGTGAAACTGACATATTCAAGTGTTGATTTTGGCTAGGGTATCCCTAAATGGGGCAATGCAATTTATGGGCCATCCAACTTTGATTAGTTCATTCTAAGTCAAACTGCCAAATTTGCACCTAGGTGCTCTAGATTGATCTTTTCTATCAAACATATTGCACAAGACATGTGCCTTTGTTATTTGTTTTTGGTAACATCC